>DWHU01001724.1:0-11586 GCA_018247975.1 Parides photinus
GGCAGACTGTTCCAGTCCCTCGCTGTTCGCATTAAGAAGGACGAAGCAAATCTCTTCGTCCGAATGCGCGGGATATCAAACGTAGGGATGAATGTCCGCGGTATGTCTATTCGAATGATGTCACAACAAATTGTCAAAAACATGTCAAACACGGACCAGATGAACATACAGAGAGATGACATGGACATGATGACATGGACAATAGGAGTTTTTTCCACGAAAAAATCTTTGATAAATATTAGTGTGATACAAATAGCACTATAAGCACATAGAATTCTATGTGCCAAGTTTCGTCACTCCCACACTTGAGCTTGTAGATATGTGATATCCGCCAACCCGCACTTGGACAGCGTGATGGATAAAACATTAAACTCTCTCATTATGAGAGAAGGCCCTGAGTCCCAGTTTGTCCCATGTTTCCAACATTAAATGGGCCGTTTCCAATATAATGTTTAATTCTATACCAAACACAGCAATTGCTGTTTGATAAAGTGAGAGCTGCTGTGGTATCTGATTAAATTGGCTGGAGAACAGACAATTTTTTTTGATTCGCAGGGTTAAATCTTCTAGAGAATCCCTACTTCTAGGAAGAAGTCAGAATTATGTGAGATTTCTACCCACTGAAACCTTTTTGGTGGTTGCCTTTAGTCCATTGGGAGTACCACCGTGATCTTTTATGGAACACTATCTGAATATTTCTCTGGGATAAGTAAGCTATTCTTTGTATCTACATTTTGCTTCTTCAAATTCAAGGCTTTCTTGCAATTGACATACACTTTAGGAACTAGTATATTTATTGTTATCGAGTTTTGGGGGCCCTCTATCCATCATGACTTCAAAACCCAAGAACCCTTTTGAAAACAGAAGCCTACCACCAGTTTTCACTGTGGTAATCCGCAGTTGATGCTGTTCTTATGTGAAAAGGTTGTAGTTTTAAAAGAGAATTAATCATCATCATCATCTTCATGAGCTTATACGTTTACTGTTGTACATTACTAAAGAATTTTCAAAGGTGCTAGATTTTTTCCGAATACGCCTGATAAATTAAGTTTAACATGTATTTAGACACTCCATAAATCTACTATCTCATTGTTATGTAATGTATCATCATTACTAGTCTAAAGGTTAATTGGTAGTGAGTCTTCATCTATTATTACTACTTACGAAATGGCAATATTTAACTTCTTGTCTCCCAGCAATGAATGTAGTGTAAGCGTCCTAACCTCTGCTTCATCCTCACCTACATTTTTGACTATAATCTACTCTTAAGATTTCCGACACGTCAAATATAACTTGGATTTGCTAGTTTCAGTTCAAAATATAATTTTTTCATTAGTTTCGGTTTATCCTTGAACCGTTGCTTGTTTTCTTTGGGAACCTGTTTCTGTATCGTTGCTTTGATTTTTTTTATCGTCGCCATATTATCTCTGCGTAGTACTTTGCAGTTGGATTTCCCGAAGCTTAAATTATGTATTTTTTACTGCTTCTGCGTTTTTACTCCGCACTTTTTATGGTCGAATAACATATTATTTAAATGCACCAGAACATTCGTTCGTGTGTACATTAAGGAAACAAATTCGTGGCCCCTTTATTTTCCCTCTTATACTCTGTTTTCTAGATGAAATCTATAATTTGATCAACAATTAAAAGCTTTCACCTCTTGTTCAGAGTAATGTAGACCAACTATTACTGTCGTATCTATACATCTTCTGCCAAAGTCAATCCCGAAAGAAGTACATATTATTCTTCATGTGTATTTGTTGTATTCCAAAATGCATGACACATTCATTACAGTTCAGTACATTTACATTATACCTTTAGTATCTTTAGACTATCATAAAAAGTAAGAACTATCTAGAACAGTAAAAGATAGCAAGAAGGATGGTGAATGCGAAATGGTATCTCGTTTGCTTCCTGTTGTCTAATTAAATGTAGTAGAGAAAATTATTTTTAATACAAAAACTATTTGACAGTATGCTTACTAGTCTTAGGCAAACATTTTTTTATTACTAGGTTCTATACTATACAACGGTCTAATTTTGTGTTGATTGGAGATATTGTCTACGGTTGGTAGTATCTCCAATTTCTCATGAAGACATACGTATTCCTATCCTATATATATTTCCTATCTAAATCAAGATTAAACTTCTTTGTTCGCAAACTGAGGAAGTTTACAATATAAAAAATTATAAAATTTTAGTTTTGTATCTTTAGTTTTTACTTTAGGAAATTTTATATTGCCTCCAAATTCAAATGGTATATTTCGTAGGTTAGGATGTAAAAATTGATACATTCCAGTATCAAATATGGAGTAATAATTACAAAATGCGTGCGTACAGTAATAATAGTGATAACGCGTTACGTCTTACTGAAGGCAAGTAATGAATTGTTTGTAGTAGCGTTATACAAGAGCAAGCAGACGCGCGAGCAAACAGTATCGCCGACGCAAAACTGGGTCATGGAGAGTGCGAGGTCAGTTTATCACCGGCTATGGCGTTACTCGGTGGCAGTGTAACAGTCCTATGGTGACACGACACGAGCCTATCACTATCGGATTCAAGTTAAAATTACCAGCCGCTAAACCCATTATAAATTATTTGTTTTCTTTCCAATCCCTAAACCTACACTTCAAATTGATTATCCGCTCTTATGTTCCTTCTGAATCTACTTTCTCTTAAATACTTATGCTATTTATAGCATTTTCTCTCAAACGCATGTTGTTGTTTTTGCAAGTTTTCACGACCATATATTTACAATATTAGGTCTCTTGCCGTAGATTTGTCTTGGTCCTAGTAGCTTCTATTCTCACTGTCAAATATGAAGTATTGGAAATATATTTTTTGGTTTGTGAGGCGCTGTGACTGGTGAAATTACTGCAGTAACTAGATTCTCAATATCTGATAAGCCTGATGTGTTGTTATGTTTGTCATTTAAACTGGCGCTATTTTGATATGGTCAGTCTTGTTGCCTCATCTGATAAATACGATATTAATGGCATAAAGGTGCGTATTATAAAAGTTCAAAGATTATTTATATCTTGCATGCAGTACCTGAGTAGACCATAATACTTTATTTCTCAAGTGAAATATCCGACGGCGTTATACCTGTACGTTCAAAATTTTTGTTCGTTTCATCTTCGTCGTAGTCTCAGTACGTTGTATCAGTTAATGGATTATCTAGAAAAAATATGTTAACATCTTTCTAATTTAAATGTAGTATCTGTAACCATTACGCAAAATCGTCATCTACACTGTCATACGTAGCGTTAGTAATTAAACACTCAACACTGTTGCACCGTCGCTCCTACACGAGGACGATGCACGAGCTATTGTCTTGTAGATAACGCCCAATTGTTTATCATTTTTATTTGCGTTTCTACTTAGGTCCTCAATACAGCGACCAAACTCCGCCATTATGTCAAAACCAATTCTTCCAACAAACAAAGAGCAAGGACTTTTATTTGGTAACAAAAGAATTGATGTGGCATGATTGCAATGGGTAGAAATTCTACAAATCCCCGAATTTCACCTAGAAGCAGGATATTTTTCGAAGATTTCCTACAGATACAAAAAACGCTTACAAACTTAACATTAAAATGTAAAATGTTTGGGTTTGTGGGATTTGAAGGGGTGGCCTATATTGCTAAATGATCCCAGGACGGTGATACGAATACGAGATGATGTTTAATATGTCGTAGGTTACCGAGGGTGCTGAGGAAAGTTACGGCCACATAGTTAGTGTATAATTACTACGTTCAGATTTAAAGGGCATTATAACTAGTAAAATTATAAGGATGACGGGACATGCCTATTACCTATATCAGATGTACGCCTCACTGGTCTCGTCAAAAAGAAGTATGAAATCGAACAAACAACGTTAGCAAAAAATTTGTTAATACCGGATTGGTGAGTTTTTATACGTAAAGCGCAGTTTAAATATGAATTCAAAGTAATTACCAATAGCAATCATAAATTGAATTGCAAAGGCGTTCGCGGTGAAAACATCCGCCTCTTTATTTTTATAACTCACGGTCAGTAAACCCGCGCTTTCATACATACATACATACATTATGTGTTGCAAAACAAACTATTAGCACGAGCCGCGGCATGCGTGGGTGTTGCCCGCTTTTCGCTAGTCCGTTATTATGTTACAGAAGTGCAGGCTACGGTAGATGAATATCTAGTCCAATAAACGTTCTTAGACAGTGATGGTCTAGATATCAGTATTAGAACTACGGCGGAGATCGTCTGACTAGGTACTACTGCAGCTTCATTTCTACCGGCGACTGGTACTATGTTACGGTTAGAAGAGTGTTGTAGATATTGAAATTGTGGTCGTAAAGAGACTCAATCGCTATGGTACCTAGAAGTTCTCCAGAAATAAACTAATCACAATTTTCGTAACTCCCTTTGGAGTTATCGGCAAAAGTGTAATCAAAATTTTCAACTAAACTAAAGTTTATACAGTCTTTACAATTTCCTTAACAGCAACATATTGGCAAAAGACTTTACAGTAGTAACTGGCTACAAACTAGCAAATTAATGTTTATATTACTTGACCTTGGAGACTAGATTGTATAATAATTATTAACGTCTGGAAACAAATACATGTTAATTACAATTTGTTTAAGTGTCACTAAATATCTCGTGAACTTTGCACTGTATTTTCATTAAACAACTGAACCGTTTAATAACAAACGACAAGCAGCCGCACCATGTCCGTATAAAATGTTTGATATACATAATTGGATAATATTATAAATTTTAAATAAGCTTCATTGAAATCTTATTTCCAACATCAGATCGCACTTGTCACCGGATTCCAGTTCAAGTCTAAGATATGTGTAAACACATATTTATGGAATAACCTACCTCTGTTCCCGCTAATACTACCAAGCTCTTCATTCCTCCCCCTACATCTAATATTCTTTTCTTTTAATTATATTATGTATGTAACTCAAAGCTTAATTTAGCTTGCTGATCCGGAATGCCAAGTCCAATGATTTTTGCAATAAAAAGAAAACTTATGTTCGGATTTGGTCATTTGTGATGATCGTATTTATTCGTATGCAATATTGAATATACAAATGTCTAACAACAATAGCCGACACCGCTTTGATACCTTGCCACGGATTTGAAATTATAAACGGTCACGCGGCGCGCCACGCTGCGCTCCGGTCTCCAGCATTTATTCAGTTTTTGACCTATTCTCATTGCGTCGTATTGCGTAACAACAAAACATCGAGTACCCATGATAACCTCGCGATAAATGCTCTCTAGTTTCGACTTAAACACTTGCGAAAAGGCTTCCGTTGCCGAACACCGTTTACGTGGCATCGCAGCTTCAATACCTGCGGATCAACATTCTTCTAAAAAATACTGTTGCTTTAAGACTATCCAAAAGTTTTTTATGCTCGCTACAAATATTACCATATTCCAATTCTGGACATTTTTTCATATTAATATTACTCAAGGCGATTGAAAGTAAAATAGTGAAACGTATATCATCCCAAGTAGCGCTTACCATCAGATGAACTTCAACAAAATCACGTACATTTTAATAATTAATCTATAACTCATTCTTAAGGTTTAATATTAATTTCTCAATAATATCTTTTAATGAACTTTTGGAAATAACTGTAACTGACCACGTAAGAGTATAATTTTATAAACATTTTACTAAAATTTTACCGTCAATACTAAATAAATAAAAGTTATGTCATCAGATTTATAAATGGTAATGTAAATAAAATTATGGAAATCAATTCGTCAATTCAACGGATCTGATGTACTGTGGAATTGAATAATGTTTAACATCGAGGCGTTTTATACGAATAAATATTTTGTATGTTTATTTATGTTAGCAGATACTTTGTGAAACAATTTTATGTTATCTCCGATTTGTACGTAGTTAATAACGTTGTACTGTTTTGAAGCTTTTGACTACATCGATCATTAACTTTTGCGGTATATCGAATCGGTCGTGAGTGTTCTTCAATCGAATTCGATACTTTATCATGTGGAGCGGTGGACTTTCACTTATGATGTCGTGATATCGACCGATAAACAAAGATAGCTCGCATCAAGCCCTCGGCCTGCCGCAGGGGAATGAACTCGGCCCTATATTAATTACTCCATCACTCTACGCCAACGAGCTTATATCGATGAATTAATACATAATACATATATCATCAATACATAATAATTAGTTATGAAAGGTAACTTTAATGTAATTACAAAAATCTTAAGTATTATAACAAAGTTGCACCTGTATTATAAAGTGTTTTAATGTTCATTCGACTTCGTTGCGCTTCTTACGGCAAATGAAACACTAGGTATGAAGTTTTTTGTGAAATATAACTACACTCACAATGTTTTGCTTTTAACAATTTTTTTTATAACAATGTATTGTTATTCAAGTCGTATTTTGAGGAAGTAAACGTTAGGACGGGCAGTAAATCCGACCTTAGTTGTATATTTACATAACGAATGCTTGTCGTAAGTCATTAGCTACCGTATACAAATGATTCGACGCAATGTTAATAATTACACGTATTTAGTTGTTCAACACTTGACGTTTGCTGATAATAAAGATAACACAACGTTCAATATCTATATTGAGAAACTATTTAATATATATGACGTTTGAAAACTAACATTTACAGCGATGGCAAGAGTGCTGTTATAAACTAAGTATACACGTAGCACCTATTTTCGCCATTAAGCGATTTCGAAAGGTTGTTAATAAGTGAACTTATTTTTCAACTTAACTTTAAAACACTTATTTAAAAAAATGAAGGATATAACTTATCGCGTACTTTTTTACGGAATCTATATATTCGATAGGTTGAATAAGTATGAATTAACGATCAACATAGCAAAGCAGTTTGGAAAGAAGAAGAATTAGACTCCTTAGGGTTTCATATTTCTGATAAATCACTAAGCCCATCACATATACATATGGTAGGAATAGATTTGGAATATAAAGATGTATATCAAACGCATATTGGACCTTACTCAAATATCATGATGTTCCTGTTATCGTCATTAATAAGATGTACGAAGCCATGCTCACACTGCCTAAGTCTAGACAGCAGTTTATTTATTTTCTGGTGTCAACTAGGGCCACTTGACTATATTTTACGATGAAGCTGTGACGGCAAACGCCCTTAGTACGTCAAAGTTCACGTCAATACAAGTGTCGTTGAACTCGCGAAGGCTGTGTGGACTGTAAATATTGTCTTCGTTTTCCTATGCACACACATAAAGACGTAGCACATGGCTCCTCGTAAATATTTGGCAAATACATAATCTCCTTTTGATAGTGAGACTTACTTAATAATATTATGTAAACAAGTTAGATGTTTATTTGATGTTTTGACGTTATATGAAGCGAGGAAACGTGAAATAGTTTCAGTGCTATTTAAAATGTATCTCGACGGCACCACATTGCACTCATCACCTTGACACAACTATATTTACGTCTCGAAATCTGTATTAAGCTTCGTATTCGTGCAATGTCGTTTGTTTGTCTGAGTATAATATAAGATAAACTCCATTCATTAAGATATAATCAGGATAAGGCAACAGCATAAAATCTGACAATTTCTGAAAGATGTCTAACACAAAATGGTATTCGCAATATAATTCAACGCTTTCTCAATGGAATGCATGCAAAACTTTACTTTTGCTATAATTCAGCCGGAATTTCGGAAATGAGGGTAAATTATGTGATTATTTAAATTTAGCTCTAAATCGAGATTTTTTTAATTTCTTATCCATTTTCCTGTTTTGACGCAGGCCCCGTTCGAAGAAGAGAGTTGATATATTGTATATATTGATTCATTGAGCGTGGACCGACTCTGGGGTGGGATTTTACATTTATGACTCACATGACGTCATTATAATGAGTATAGGTCCAAAGTCCAGTCCAGACTTAACCGTAAACAGATTCATGACGTTATTGGTAAACTTTTCATAATTAGTTATTATTAATATTCCTATTAAAATTATAAATTTTATCATCATCATCAGCCTCTGTTAATCCACTGTTGGATGTAGGCCTTCCCCAATGTGTTCCACCGAATGCCGCCCTCAGCCTCTCGCATCCACTTCCGACGGCTTTGACGATATCGTCGTTCTATTTGGAAGGAGGGGTTGTTCTGCACCTCTGCGTCCTGTACGCGGTCTCCACTCCAAGGCTTTCCTTCACCATCGGCCGTCACGGACACAGCAAACATGGCCGATCCACTGATCTATAGATTGCAGATTTTGAGAGCTATATCAACAACTTTACATCTCCGTCAAATTTCTTCGTTCCGGACCTTGTCTCGTAGAGAAAAGCCAAGCATAGCTTTCTCCGTCGCTCGCTGTGTAACTTTAATCCGGTGGACCAGCTTGATGTCAAGTGCCAAGTCCCAGCGCCATAGGTAAGTGTGGTTATGACGCTCTCTTTTAAGACTTATCTTCAGACATTGGAGTGTTTGAGAGGTAAGGATGTGGCGGAGCTTACCAAATGCTGCCCAACCGAGCTGAATGCGTCTAACAATCTCATTGTTGATTCTAATAATTGAAGTTAATTTGTATAATAAACAAATTTCAAGGGTTATTTAAAATCATTATATTGTTCATAACTTTGAAAATATTATTATAAATGAATTTTTTTTTTAAAATTGAAGATGGAAGGCTGCGTTAAATCATTATATTAACAACTGCAAGACTCATCAGGCCAAAAGGACGCCAAATACTGGTGGTGGGTCTCCGTTCCCAGTGACCGTTTACGTAGGTACCACCGCAGATCCTATTTCTTGTGCTGAACATTACTGTGCTTCGGTTTGAAAGGCGTTTAACTAGCGAAATTACTGGGGTTACGAGACTCAACATATTGTCTTAAGGCTACTAGCTAGTGCCACGTTGTTATGAACAGGCGTATTACCATCAGCTAAACGTCACAATCGTCTCGTTGCTTCTTTGGATAAAAAATGCATATATCAATATGATTATGAATAAAGCAGATTTACCTTTTCTTATGGTAAATCTCAAATAAAGTATGCCAAAGTATCAATTCCACTTTGCTATGATAATTGTAAATGCGATGACGTTACAATAATAGATGAAAACCAAGAAAATAGCTCACCGCTAGTGCTTATGTATGCGCATATTGCCGATGGCGACGCCCGAGCGCCCTCTGTACCGGCCACCTCGACCGTTCCGCGCGAGTTTATAAATACGACTGATTTGTGTATGACGGCCAGTCGTCGACTCCGCTTTGAATATGTAACATCTCCTCCCGGTCACTCTCCATTTTATTGTGTTTGTGTGTGCTGTGATCGAAATAAATTGGTGCAAACGCTGTATGAAATAAAAAAGTAAATATATAAACATTATTTATTACCACTGATATTTTTGTTGTGTACATTTCGATTTAGTCGGTAAAAATGAAGCGGTCGTCGAGCGTTTCTGTCGGACAAAGAATCTGCCGTTACAGATTTTACGTCTACCCACATTGGTAAGAATTAAACTTTACTCAATTTTTTTTCTCTTTTGGGAATTTTCAATATTAGTTCAATATCATTCTTGGTTAGAGGTTTATTTATATAATCGTTATTATTATTATTTTTTATACGGCACGTCCAAAAATTTTTGTTATAAATATTTTGGATTATATTTGTCGCTGAGCTATTGCTGGACTACTATAAACTGGATTAACATGTTTTAGTTCTCCGTCCGCCGATACCGGCGAAATTCTTTTTCGTCATATTCTATATGTTAAGTAGCTCTAGTTTTAAGTTATAAGGTAAACAACTGGTGCAACTTTGCATTTAAATGCCGAACCATTAATTGTACGACATCATTTGAATCATGTTACACCTAAAAAACTATATGTTAGACAATAATTTTGACCTATAATACTGAGACGTCCGAGTAATTGAACGGTTGGTTGCCGATAGTAATCATAGAAAGTAGCGAAGTGTAATTTTTTTAAGGTAATCTATTCAAGCGCAACTATACTCCATCCTCCACAGTTTGAGTTTTTGCTGTAAGTCTGCAAAGGCTGATTGCCCATGCACCATCGCGTATCTTGTTTTTGTGCCCAGCACGAGTGAAGAGAGCAGATTGTATAACAAATTTACAAATGCCATTTTAAGTCCGAGCCCTGTAGTAGATGTGTTTATTACATTTTGTAGTGTTCATTTCACATCGAGTGTTAGCATGACCATACCATTTCGACTTGATAAAGTGTTTATTTGGAATTGTTACGGCCATAGTAAAAACATGTTTAAAACACTCATTGTTTGTTTTTATACACTGTTGAGATCATTCTGTCATTATCATTAGAAATCATCTTCTACTAAACGTCAAGAAACAAAACATGCTTAGGTATCGACGATTTTCTAAGCATGTTTTGTACCTTGACGATTTCTACGGATCGACTTTCCTTATCCAACGGTGTCCTGAAACTTTCATTAGATCGCCAGCTTTACCTTAACTAGAACCCAAACGCGTTTCCGCCCTTTGACTAAGAGTGACGAGTCTTTTGATACTTAAGACCAGTAATCGTCTGGCGTATGTCAGTGATCTTTGTGCTTCTATAGCTACACTCATTGTTGATTAATCAAAAATAAGGTAAACCGGACAAAAAATGGGACATAAGAATTTTATTATTTACCCGTTTTTTTAGGGACACTTTAACAGTGCCAACCGCCTTAGTTGGAATACGTCACACGCATACCTAAAATACTCGTCTGCATATAACGCAGTACTTAGATATTCATCTACCCACCCAACTTCATTACTTTCCGTTATATCAGCATTTAAATCATTAATATTCTCTTACTAAGTTATTAGTGATACAAGAGTTTAAGTATTATTACTCTCATAAATTTTATTACCTACAGGCGCTCTCCAAAGCGGAACACACTACTTATTATCACACTTCTGCTCAGCAGCAGAAATACGTACCTACTTATACCTGCCCACCACTAGGGCTAAAATAAATCTTATAAAAAATACTTTAATATTTGTTTTGGATAATGGCACAAAATACCACTGTGAAATAGTTGGATAACGTTGGGCGTTAAAAACAAGTACATTACTTTCGAAAAAAATCATGTACTCTATAAATTACCACTTTAAAAAGCAGAAGTTATTAGGTAAGGTAGAAATTCTTTACCTTTATGACAGCAGGGGAAAATCTTCGCAAAATTATACTGCTTTAGGGGAGAGTTAGCCTTTGATCTACTTTGATGACCCAGGAATGGCTTCGGGATCTACTGAATGCCCAGCGCATTAGCTTGTATCTAGTAACTTATCTAGTATTTTTTTTATTTAAATGATTGAAGCAAACACGGGTTTTAAAATATACGCTATTATATATGCTGCGTTGATGAGGTGGATAGATCGGGCGGAGATATCACACGAACCCATTCCAGAAACTTCGCGCGGTGCATTTTGATTTCGGCGAATGCCTAAACCAAGGTCGGCCTCGAATTATACGAGCTGGCGAAAACAAGTAACTATATTTACTACGTGGGCCTTTTTACACGGATGAGCCTAGGTCATTTACATGGGTTAATTGAGATTTGAT
>DWHU01001725.1:0-11586 GCA_018247975.1 Parides photinus
GGTTTCAGAGTGAGGCCGTGGTATCACACCGGTCGAGCCGGTCCATTCGTGCCGAAGCATGGCTCTACCACGGTAATGTAAATTTTATTAATGTCTATGATATATATATCAATATTCAAACTTATATGGAGTGAATAATATTTTTCGTTAAACTGACGTATGTATGATTTATTTTATTTCCAATTTTTATAACAAATCGGCTATGACTTAATCTTTTCTTTCTTTATGCTTAATATCTCTCAAAAATGTTACTAACATCGTGTTAGAAAAAGATATTTTTTAATTAAATCCTTAAGAAAAATTTCATAACATAACTGTATCAAGTCAAATATCCTTTAATGTGCACAAAAGGAAAAAATATACAATAAGGTAAAGAGAAAATATGCATAAACAAGCTTAGCTCTAAACTTGTTTTCTATCAGCAAACCTGTAAAAGTAATGTAACAAGACTTTAAAGTATGAAGATACGAAAATAATATATAAAATTCCTCTATTTTTGACTTTAATTTCATAGTATTAAATGACAATGTTCATTAGTTGTTAGTAATAGACCAATATTGTTATATGGGTAAATTTATAATATTAAGTTGTTAGATATACAAATAACTCTTCTTCCAATTAATCCGAATGCGTTAAAATTATACCAGGATATAAACATAACAAAAATTGTATAATTCAAGCTTAATTGTTGAGAGTTGTTGTTATCATAATTATGAATTCATAAGTTCTTGTCAGTTAAATTTGTTTTATTTGAAGTTGTTTCCGAATAACAAAGTATCATATTATTTTATAAATATTTCACTTGATATCGTATTACAGTATACAGTTTTTTGGGACGTTTCTACTAGTATTTTTCTCTTGGGAATCTCTGTAACAACAGGCGGGGAGGTAGTTAATACACGTCACTATGAGATATTACACACCAGCGCCCGCTGCCTTCTTGTATCTATTTTCCCTATGATTTCTCTCGTGTAAGAGTACACATAACCTTATTTCTTTCAGTCTGCGTCGGATTTATCACAGTAACCTTCGAGGTAATATTACATACGCAAAATATAAGCAGATTAGAGGTTAACTAAAAAATTATATCGGAGGTATTCGTTGCTTTTACTTTTTCATTATTGATAAGATGACTCAATTCCTCTTCAAATATGGTTTTACCAGTAGCTGTTAATGAAGGCGACTAATACATATGTTCCTTAATCTTAGTACTTATATATCATTTATAAATAGTTATTATTCCTATCATCATCACTCTTGAACAATCCACTACTGGATACAGACTTTCTAACATCTTTCACGAAATGTGATCCGTTCGGATCCACACGTTTTCTGTATCTATTTTTAAATTAGATTTAGAAGGTAAATAAATAAGACGTAATATGAACGATTAATAAAAAGGTTTTAAATACTTAAAATGATTAACTAGTAACTGTGAGTGTAAGTTAGGTATAATTATTCGCAACACATTTAACATTGCCGCTAATGTCGCAAGTAATCTCTGAATACTGCGTACGCAGCGTTCAGTTACAATTTGTTAGTACAATTACCGTTTCCGTTATTACCGATCACTGCAATTACTGACCTATAATTGATTGAATAACGTCGCATATTAGCTCACCTGTCAGTTCATTACACAGCATGGCTATGGTCGGCGAGCTGGTGTCCCTGCCGTCAAAGACTTTGATGATGTCCGCACGCCGCAGGCAGCTGGAAGTACGAGGCATAATTAACTAAGTTAGTAAACGTCCAGCGAGCAAATTGATTAAGCTACAACATGTATTTTTAACTATATCATATACTTTAATAAAAAACTTAAACAGTCATAGAGATCAGTTACATATTTCTATTTCATAACCATAAAAACAGTTGACATTAATTTCATGCGATATGCATATATGCTATAATATGTCTGGTAACAAAACGTAGTTTTCAGTAGATTTATTAAATTTTATTTAAACTGTAGTAGCGTCTATATAACTGGCTTAAAATAACGCTTGAAATGTGATTATTAGTATAGTTGATTTTGCTTGGGAAAGGTTTTAAAAATGTCTGTAAAACTTGGCATGTGTGAAGAGCTACTTATTTTCATACATGGCTCCAATTGCGCCTAATAACTAAGGAGGTTAGTTAAAGGTTTTAGGCGTCTTAAGCACAATTCTTCGTTGTATATCATATATGTGTGTATAGTAAATATTTACTAGGATATAATATCGTTAAATAATGAGCAAATTGAATAGTTATGTATTGTAGTGCGACCGCAGAGTCGACGGCGCGGCGGTTCCGCGGTTGTGGTCGCGCAATAATCGCTTACGATGGCTCATATATCAATCAGAGCGTTTAGGTGTAATTTAACAATATTCAATGCAACATACGACACGGGTGCAAACACCAGTTATAACTGAAATAGTAGAGTATTAATTTCACAAGTATTGATAATTATTTAGATCGCATAACTCTTTTGCGAGGACCATCTATGTACGTGCCACGGCAATATTGAAACAGCGAAACTAGTAACATCAAAACGTAACATCTTCCGATTTTAAATGCAATGTAATTATTAAACTTAAGCAGTATTGAAACATAATATTTTATACATTAATATGACGAAAAAAAATAATAATGGAAGAGACGAAAATAAGATGAGAAAGGAGTTGATAAACGCCCTGGAAAAATGGAGATAAGTAATGATGAATGGATATGTCACTTTATACGTCCCGTCACCTTTATAAAAAGAAAGGATGAAAAGAAAGACGCTTTATATCATCAAAAGCTACTTTAACTAATGAAACAAATAGTAATTATATAACAAAAAAAATTTTGCATTTTTTTTTTATTGGTTATATATAAAAATATTATTTGTTTAACTCAAATTATTACATATAAACTGATGGATGATCTTTTCAAACATTAGTGTGAAAGTCATCAATCCGGTTCGAAGGACATTGTAGCAAGTGAAATTACTGAGATATAAAGATCTGTCTTTCGTTGCTTTGTAGAAAATAGATCTACTCTTTTAATTATTGGCCAGCCTGATAAAAAGATTAGATTTTCTAACCGAAATGTCGAAACTATTCATATGACTTTTAGTTAAATCGTATGTCGGTCTATACATTTCGAAATCCCAGTCATTTGGCCGGTGGTTGTTTTTTTTTCAGACTATTTCAGAATAGTGTTTTTAAGAGTAATTTGAATTTCATAGCGCCATTGTGAAAATGTACATTCAGTTTGTACGCGAATTTTGTTGCGAAATCTGTTCGTGCCAGATGATTTTCATAACGATATAAATTTGATTTCATTGTTAACTTATATAATACGGTTAAGCATTTAAAATTGCTTTTTAATTTAAGTATACAATCTTCTTTAGTACTTTAATGCTTTTTAAAGCATCTTGAAATTACATTTTAGAGAACGAAAATTTAAAATAAGGGAAAGATTTATCACGTTACTATTCGCCACTAATAATTATGCTATCTTTTACAAGAACTTTACTCTATATTGTTTAAAGTTCTATATAAGATCTTGTTATCTTCACTATATATGTGAATATATTCTTGATCTAATAGTAACATTTACGTTATCATTTATTATGTTCCCGTATTTAAAATACGTTGCTCTTTAAGAAGTATCATAATATACTAAATTGTTTCCGTACTTTGTAGGCTAAAAAATTTACATTAGATGCTAAGTTATATCTCAAGTGTTCTTTTAAAGATTTAAAACTTTTATATTAAATTTTCTTCTTGTATATTATTACATACGTATCTTGAAGCTGTGATGGTTCAATTAATACAGCGGTAGAAAGTAACGATGTTAATACATCAAGGGGTTCGATTCCTACTGAGCTTGAATTTTGAGGATTTATGTCAGCCGCCAATCCTGACTTTTAGCAGTGGAAACATTAAATAGGCTGTTCATTATTATTATAATAATAGTTAAATTAAACCGTAAACTAATGTTATGTATATAAATTGCACATATTAACCCTTGTCCTTTTGTTAATGTAGCAATAAATTAGTGTCCATGGCCCGAAGTCCGCAAGCAACGTGTCATTTCACAGCGGCCCGTTCATGTTTGTCTTAATTAATTCTGTCTACGTAACAATAACATTACATTTGCAACGTCGGATAGTTCGCTAGTTACAGTGGGGTTAATTTAACCACTTGTTATGTATCAACTGGGCTTCCTTCGTGAATACTTGTATACAGCCGTTCCGGGTCGGCTGGGGCAACTTCGGAATTCTCCACTGACACCGTCGTGTACTACTTAGCTTAAATACTTTGCTGTTGAGCGGCCGATAAATCCCTATGAAAATACGTTTAGTTTCTAGTTTCAGTACAAATGAAGCTAGCTTTAATTCCTATTAGATAATTGCGAACGCTTTTATAGATCTAACCGTATCCTTCGAAATAATGAATTTAATTAATAAGTTATAGAATCAAATAAAAAATCTATAGCAAGGTTATCTTAAGATATTAATAATGATGATTGATCTAAAAGCCAATGATTTTTTTTTACAACCCCCTGAATGTTTCCACTGTTGGGACACGGGGCCTTCTCTCCTAATGGCGAGAGTTTTGGCCATAATCCACCACGCTGGCCAAGTGCGGGTTGGCGGATAAAGACAGTGATATTTAATTTCTTAAAGCGCACTTAACGTAAATAAGTCATCAGTGCGCGCTGTATTCGATCCCGCGACCTCCGAACCGGAGGCCGAGGTCCCAAACCCCTCGGCTATCACGGCTTCCACTTGTCTATCACGGCTTTTGCCAATTTAAGCCAATGATGATTTTGATAAATTAAAAATTATCACAATTGAATTAGTCTTACTTTATGTAGATGCAATAAAAAAAATATTTAGAACTATGTTATAAATGTGCTTATAGTACTTTGAAATAAAATCTGTACTTCAAAATGTTTTGTTAATTTTGTGATTAGTAAAATGTTTATTAATTAAATCGTAATAAACTGTATATAACATGACCGCGTTTTGTGAATTCATCTCGATTATTCCGTTGTAGTAGACGGGTGGGTTCTGTTGTGTTTTCATTTACTAAAGTAATTAAACTTAAGGGAAGACACGTTACTGTTGCTTCAAATTACATTCATGTTATCACGAAGTTTAATGTTTGCATGATCTTTGTTCAGCGAGTAATATATTAAATTAGGACTGTACTAAGCAGAAGTAATGCTTAAAATTGTATAAACGAACGATACATAACTTTCATAAGTAATATTTTAAGTAATTAGTTTTGACAATTAAAGTTTTATTTAAAAATAATAATTTGTGAAAGAAAGTTGTTTCTCGGTGACCTACCCTAATCGCTTTTAGGAGTTAATTCATCATCAGTTTAATTATTATTGATGATAGATCTCCGTCAGCTAAACGTTAAGAGTAGACTTAGTAGTTTCACTAGTTAAAACGTGTCAATCCGATATATAGTAGTGGTTCCATACTACTGTTTGGCGCTACGCAAATATGTATATCTAGATTTTTTTACTTGTGAAATTAGTAAGGTAACTAGACACATGTCTCTAAGCGACAAGCACAATGTGGTTTTATAGTATCCTAACGAGAGTTATGTTTTTGTAGACAGGAGTATCACTAATCATTATTGTCTTGATAATTAAAGAAATGTCTTCAAATAATAAAATTTATTAATTAAATCAGTTTAAATCGAGTCTAAATTTCTCGCTAACACCAAATAGTCGGAATGCGAATAACCAAGCAAAAGCCGCACAGCAGCGCGACCATGCATTATTCGGTTAATTAAACAAGTAGATATGGTTTATGGCCCGCCCTCATTACTGGAAGCGGCGGCGCGCTTGTAACATTTATAATTAATTTTGCAGTGTCTGGTTCAGCGGTTCCCAACCTTAATATCAGTATACTCATACTCCTTTCAAGTATCTCCCGATATTTACATACACAAACATTTTTTGTGTAACATTAATTTTAACTTCAACTACTAAAATATTTTTTATGTAAACTTGTTGGTGCGTCGCCAATTAAAAAAAGGTTGAGAGCCGCTGGCTAGCTGGCTGCATTGTCGACGAGGGAATGCTAATTTAATCGCGCTCTTATTATGTATCCGTTTCGCACCGTAACAACTGTTTAATGTTTTTATGTAACACTCACCTCGAGTATTTTGTGGGGTTTTAAATAATAAAATAATATTATAGGGCTTTTTCTTTGTTATTAGTGTTAATACGTTTTAGTACTTAGCTCTATTATTGTTATTTTGCTTTAACAACCACATCATATGTTTAGAGACTCGATACATACTATCTACGATCATATTTATATCACTGTTGAATGTTTAAAACCATTGCTTCTTTAACTTACCTAAAAACCACAAAGAAATACTTCACGTCTATACAGATGAAATGTTATGTTTCAATAAATAACTCTAGAATTTCCCCGTCGTAATAATATTGTCCAATCGGACGCCATTTTTACGACAGATTTTATGGCGGACATCCGTCGTTGCTTGTGAAAAATTTCCTTACACTTCAAGTTTGAAGAAAGAATTTTCACTATTAACATTTTGTGATATCAAACATATTTCTCAACGTACTAAAATTTTTAATATTAAAATTTACGGAATATTCATTGCTTAAATCATTTACAAACAGTTTAGATTTAGAGCAATCTAATTTTGCTTCGAACATATCCTCTTTAAGAGGTCTTAAAACTATTTAATATAAATATCTTATAGCTGTTAAAATAATGTAAAAATATATGTATTAGTAAAGCAGTACAATGCATAAGAAAACATTACCTTATATCGCCTTTTTGTAGAGATACTTCTTCGAAGACGATTTTGATACGATCTTTCGGTCTGGGGATGAAAAATACATACATAAATCATCTGTAAAAATTCATAGGGATGTATGAGTATATATTTTTTTTATGTATTAATAGAAGTTGTATGTGACTCACCTTCCGTGGAAGTGGTAGGAGCATCGTACGTTGTTGGGGTAGATAGAAGGGTAGCGGGGACTGTAGAGGCGGCCGTGGGCAGGCCTGTTGCCTGATCTGCTGAACTGGTAGTCACATTCAGTGCCTGGTATACGCACACCCTCTGTTTCAAATAAACCTGAAAACAATATCATTTTTAACCCTCACACCATCGATATGTGTTTAACTAAAATACTCCGATACTTGCTGTTTTCACCAGCAAAGCTATAACTGCCTTTACAGGAGTTGGTTGTCCGTCATTGACGATGATATCATGTAATAAGCTATTGTATCATGTAATGAGTTATTGAATTATGGGTATTTTGGATCCTACTTTCTATACAAGCTTATTACATGATATCATCTTCAATGACGGACAACCAAAAACCATGAGAATTGTCTCATAAACAAAATTTCCATAGATCATGTAGATCTAGTTAAAAGGCAACATCAACATTTATATGCCTTACTGTAGTTAACGTCGAATCCGCGGTTTAGTACTTTGAAGCATAATATCGTGCAGCTCGTGCTATTAACTTCGCCAGCTACAGCCATATAAACCGCAACATATTAATGTTTGCACACCGCTGTTTGATATTAGAAATATGTGAGTGCTACGTCGGTATATACCGAACACGCGAGACGGGACTTCAATTTGTACTGAGATAGGTAAATGATTAAATTATGGAAGCTACTGCAGCTACATTCATCGCTTCCGTGTACCATAAATAATAAAGGTTCACAAATATTCAATATTCTTTTCATTGCTTTTTCAATGAACCGAATGAGTACAGCAATAAATATGACGAGCAGAATTCATATCTATAAATATGAAAATGAATTTTTGTCTGTATGTCATCGATGAACTCAAAAACTACTGGAGCAATTATTATGTAAATTGGTATATATATGTATTTTTCCACGGAGAATGTTTAGTTAATATGCTCATTAATGCCACTCGCCACCGGGTGGCGTTGCAGGGTGGCAACTTCTGCCTTGTTCAACCGATTGTCATGAAAATCATTTCATGTATTTTTACACAGAGCAAACGAATATGACATGTTGAATATTTGTGTACGGATTTTACATAAAAAATATTTTCTTAAATATATTATAGTTGTTGGCGTAGCAACGCACGCCGGGTACATCTAGTATTGATATAAAATTGTATACCTACTGTATAAATGTATATATTTACCTATACCCTTTCTTTTTAATATGATTATAAGTGATAATGACGTGAATGGTTAAAAGGCCAGGATCTCTCAATACGGGAGAAGACGCAGAGTCCTAGCAGTGCCAACTATAAGTGGACAGTATTTATTTTTATAATGACGTAGCGCTAATTATTATAATATAGATACTATAATATTATGTACATCATCTTAAGACAAGATGGTAGGTCTGCCAAGAAAAACCATTAGGTACAACGGCGTTCAAACCAGAATACATTGCTGTTCGAACACTTATATCTGGAGGTGGAAATAAGGGTGGTTTTATGTCTAATACCTTCATGGTTTCCATTCGCTATGACTATAGTATTTTCTTAACTGTGAAGCTAAATATATTTCATCTCAACTTTGTGTTACAGCAAACAAAACAATCTAATTTACTCGAGTCGGAGTTAGCTTCATCCCCGCCCGGTCATAAAGCGACCGCTGCTAATATTAAATTAAGAGGATCAGGTGGTTTCTAGGTTAATTGGCCTAAATGTATGGTGTCATGCGGCGCGATAACAAAGCCTGACAACAGCCGTCCCGTCGTGGTTACATTACATAATATTTCGCTTAAATCCGACATCCGGCGTTGTTTGCAGTACAATTAAACCTAACTCACTTAGAAGACTTATTTGATTACTAAAATATTTTTGTAATAGTCATTACCTTCCCTATCGGAAAATAAACGCAGCGTCTCCTGTCACTGATCAAAAAATTTATTGATAATAAGATATTGCTGTTAGAACTATATAGTTAAAGCAATGCTAATTCTCATATTTTACAACTCGAATGCTGTGTAAATATTCTAACTAACTTCTTGCTTTTCATTATTAGTTCTTCGTCAATCATCAATATTTCCACTACCACAAGTTTGATAAGTGTCTAATTTAATTAGAAGAAAATGTACTTAAAGATTGTTTTGGTATTTTCAACTAACCAAAATATATAAACCCTAGACCTAAGAATCCAAACATCTCTTATTATATTAATAAATAAACCGATTTTAGGAAGTAGTTTAGTGTTACTAGCAAAGCTTTTCAGAACTTAGCTGAGCTACAATTACAAGATACAAAATGCTATTATTATTATCGCAGGTATTACACCAGCTGGAAGACTTCGCATTTGTTGTACATTATTATTTAGTAGCTCAAATACCATTATTATAAAATATAACAAGATAATGAAAAGTCTTCGGACGCCTGAATAATTTAGATTGGTCTAAGTATTTTAAATCCTATGTAAAGTTGTATAAAAAAGGAACAGAGTTTGTTACTAAAAAAGGAACATTTGGTCAATTATGTTCGACTGTAGCGGTCTCGAAAAATAAAAAAACGAATTAACTGCGCCATAATGGCAGCATAAAACGAAACAGTCTGCAAGTTAGTTCCATTTCGTCTTCCTTTTTCGTTAGGTAATGCAGGATAATTTAGAAGGCTCTATAAAAAATTTTGTTTATTTTTATGGCACATAATTTACAGGTAATTCTTGAGGAGTGATTTTCTTCTACAACTGTTTGCGATCAATCTAAAGTTGTTATGTATATAAATAATAGCGTTAATGAAAAATAAAATTATTTCATGCATATATTTATTGGTAATAAAACATTGTTTAATACTTAAGGAAGACTTTCATTGATATTTAAACATCTTATATATAAAAAGCAATTGCTGTTCGTTAGTCTAGCTAAAACTCGAGAACTGCTGAACCGATTTAGCTAATTTTGTTTTTTAAACTATTCGCGGAAGTCAAGGGAAGGTATAAAAGATGAGTAAATATGAATTAAATGCTAGGAATATAGTAAAAGCAACAGTTTTGTTTTCTCTTAGAAAATAATCTTACATGTCAAACATTTGATGGTCATCCTGTAGTTCAGAAATCAAATTAAAATTAAAGGATGCTTTTGTTATTTTTTATTTTTTTTGACATTTTTCATTGACAACTAACTGATGACTAAAAGTCAGAGACCAAAACCAATGCACTGATGTCTAGAGAGAGAGAGACAGAGCAAGAAAATATTCCTTAAACAGTCCTATTCTATGTCAGAATTGCGTTCTTTAGCTAATGAAATATTAATAAAACCTTTATTCATATCGAGCATTTTTTTATTAATTACCAATTCCTTTAGTTTGTTTCAAGTTTACTTTATACAAAAGTGTAGCTTTTTAACTATCGATTGAGGCAGTACGAAGTCTGCCGGGTCAGCTAGTACGTTTATAAGTCTCTCTTTATACTACGATATATATAAAATACGATATTTCTTCGGCCAAATAAATACATTTTTGTAAAGGATATCAATGCAATTGGTAAGTCGGAGATGCTTCTATCACGGGAGTACGTATTCGGTATACCGAGATGGAGTATACTCCATTACGAGCACACTCAATGACTTCTATTCGTCCATTCGGTTTTCTAAATCAAACAACGATGAGAACATCTCGAAAAAGATTCGGTTTGGTTTAGGAATTGGCAACATTTTCTAAAGCACATCAAAGGGATGAGAGATATTTTTGTAACGAGATCATACTTGCAAATCTGTTTTATTTGTTTAATAATAAGTGAAGCTAACAATTATATTATGTAGACAACTTGTACTGTTTTCTAAGAGGATAAAGAATGATTTCTATTAGTCCAGATTCCTCTAGATTTTATATGTTAAAAATCGGGCAGCAATGTTTTTATTATAGCAGACTTATGGCTGAGAGGATAGTAGCTATTCAGGTGACGAACAAAAACTCCATCATCTGATGATGTAAATCCCTACGTGCGTCCCTTTGCTTTTTCTTTGATTTAAACACATACATTCGTATATTTGAGAATTTTATTAATTTTAAATCCGCAGTCGGAAAGTACCAAAATTTTTATCCATATTCTTGTTTAAAATACTTTTAGTTACATTAACATCTCATTTTAAGCAGCTAGTCCGCAGCGTCAGCGTGGCGGTACTTAGAGAAATTTTTAAATAATAAAAGACTTAACCTTTCTTCTTTTTCATAAAATTTTAAAAAGCTTTTGGAAAAGATTAAAACTAACTTGAACGGAGTTTATAAGCGGTGACGGGCTAGTGCGCGAAGTAAATAAATCTCATTTTTCAATCTCTTGTTTCTAAAGTGAGAGGGTGACATGAAATTTTTAATTTAGCCTGTAATTATCTTAAAGTGCATTCTGTCTGAGATTTGTACTGGTTCATAGAATATTACTATTGTTTATGGTGAAGCTGTACATAAATACTACAGGCAAATTATATGAGGACGCTCTGATACTAGTAAACCGATTATTGAAAAATTGGGTATGTCTGGTTTGGTCGAAAATAAGCTTTTTATCGTAGATCTGATTCTTATGAGATTTTGTGTATTTAATACATACTAAATTAAAATATTTATTTATATATTGAGATAAATGAGTTGCTAT
>DWHU01001726.1:0-11581 GCA_018247975.1 Parides photinus
TATACTTACAAGAATTGTTTGTAAAGTTTGGGATAGTTTTAAGAAGGCCTCTTACCCCATAACGCTTCGGTAAGTGTTATTCCTCATATAAATCGCCAGTGCCCGGCCGTCTCGAGGGTCCTCGCCTACCCTGAGTGCCGTGGCGAGCGCTCTCGCGTACACCCACACCGCGTCGTGAAGCCAAGCAGCCTCCACTGGGATCTGTTCAAAACCTTTATTTAGTATAGTCTCATATTTAAACATAAAAACCATTCTTAGTATACTAAAAATAACAATAGTTTTTTTGTAATAAACACGTTATAACTCCGCGCAAGGTATTCTTTAACAGACTTGAAATTATAATTCATAAACCGACATGGAGGACGACTAAGAGGAAAGAAAAGGAAGGTTTTCTACTTAAGGCGTACCTTTTTATCTTATTTGAATAACACGGACAGTTTCCTGATATTAACGACTTTTTTTCCAGCTATATTATCCGTTGTTTATAACCATTTCGAACTATAGTGAAGTAGTATTTTTTTTATTATACATTGTAGTTTTTTTTATTTATTAATGCATTATTATTATTCTGAACTTGAGCTTGAAGTTGGATGCTACAGTTCACTTTGCTCGCCTTAAACAAAGACGATTTGGAGGTCATGTAATTATGCGCATACGTATTGGCTATTTCTAAGTGTATATAGCCTATACAGTTTTTTTTACACCTCGTACCTTTTTGATTTGAGAACATTCTTTATACAAAGAAATATGTCATGTGTGTGTTGGCAATACAATAGTATAAAAAACATATCAACCAATTTTTAAAACAACATAATTTTTTATATGATGTGAGTACAGAATAAAATTATCAATGACTTATGTGTTAGTCTTAAAGTGTGTGTGTGTGCTATTTACACCTTAAGAAAAGAATTATACAGATTAGAAGATGGAATATATAAGGATTATACATAAAAATGTATTAAGGTCCACAACCTTAGAACACATCAGATGAAAAGATATTAAAAGTTTTTCCACATAGGTAAGTTAAAATTGTTGATAAGATCGATCAATCAAGAAAATCAATCTTGGATAATTTTTGGTTTTGTTATCATTACTATTGAGAAAAAAAAAAAAAAGGTAACTTATATAAATTGGTTCTCTTACTTAGCAATTATAAATCAACATTGAAGTTTTCTCTCACTGATTTTATAATAATGTATTTTGACGCAATTATCGAAATATACCTCGAGAAAGGCGTAGATGAAACCTGGTCTTAAATATAAATTATTAGATACATTTTCAAGTAACACAAGTCTTTTAAAAGTAAAAGCAGAAAACTGCTGATAACCTCTTACTAAAAGCCTAAAATTTTTTATATGAATTACCTTTAAAACTATCTAAAACTGACTTCACCGTTTTTGACTCTACCTTTTTACACTTACGTTTACACTTTTTACAGCTGTCTGTTTTTCTTTCAATGTTATAATCTGATTAAAGAAAGACCAATTTAGTTTGAAGAATGGAAAGTGGTTTTGTTTTCCCTCATTCATTATTATTTAATTTTAATTTCTTGATATCTATTTTTCTGGTTTATGTTTAAGAATAAGAGACGGCATTACGTCATAAAAGTTTTAATGTTATGTGATTTGCTTACAGTAATGAAGGCTATAGTTTAGGTTTATACAATTTATATATAAAAATATATTACCACTTTTTCACCTCCAATCGGTAGCAGTGGATTTGTGAAATTGAATGGTGGTAATTGGAGTCGTGTATTAACTTCATGGGTGAATACTGGATAGGATGGTGACGGCGATGGTGCGACGGCGAGGAATGAGCGGAAGGCGTGGAGTGTTCTCGGAGATGGTTCCTTGCGAAGGGGCCCCGAGAGGTAACGGAGCGCCTCGTTCGACTCATACTTGTCGACATCGACTCCGATCGCGGCATACTCACCTGTCAATAATCTACAATGTAGTAATGAAGCATAACGAGACAAAAATTACAAATAAGGCAGGACAGAGCATTTGAATCTTATCATTATCACATACTTATAATCAATAAAAACATAACGAAATGTATTAAAAAAAATGCCCGCTGAGTTTCCCGCGCCGGTTCTTCCTTGGACAGTGACTTAACTTTTGCGAGCTGATGGTTGATTCTTTTTATTATTATAAATTTGTTCTACTATTAATTTTGTCTATCAATAAATTAAGTCTGTATAATTTTGAGTAAAATTATTTTACCTCATTTCATTATGTTAGTTTATAGTCTACCAAAAACAAACCGTTAAGTCTATATAGAGGCATGTTAAAAATGTTTTTTGTTCTGTTTTGTTTAAATGAATATCATTTGATCTAACAAACAAAATTGATATATTGGACAAAAATTTAACTCTACATTTCAAAACACAATTTCACAAGGCATTTACTTTTTATTTTCAATATTATTGATGTAAAAGATTTTATAAATACACGTCCATGTTCTAGTTGTACGTTTTTGTTCTATTTCATTTAATAAACGCTTTATCTATATGTTCACTAAATAATATTCTTGCGCTAGTAAAATATTTTTGTAGTGTATTAGAAAAGCTTGTAGAGGATAACTATATAAGTGTTATTGATTCATAAGTTCTATAAAATTAAGAGACCGTTCACTAATATCTTGAAATTTATTAATGAAAGTGATAATTTTGTGAATTAGTGAAAGAATTGTGTTTTTTCTGTAATTTGTTAACAATATTGAAACTATATTTTCGTTTATAAAAAAATCGTATTTTTTTAGGCAAATATTAATTTGTGTACACTTTTTAATATCTCATTCAAGGCTGTTTAAAAAAATACCATAGACACTGTTAATTTCTAATTACATTGTACGTAATGTAATTCAAGGTCTTTTTTCTTGTCACAGGAAAGGATAAAATTATCATTGTGTTAGTTTGCAAATGGATTTGGGATGTCTTACATCTATCTGATTAAAAGATTAATATGCCGAATTTTCTTTCTGGTTTGTCGTTTTGTTATTTACCTACATATTAACAAATAGGATAAACAATTGTTAAACAGCGGAAAATATTTTATAATGCATTATTATTAACCAATTAAACCCGTAAGATGTGTTGCCAAGGTATATACTTTTTAATGCTAGTGGTAAAAATGTGAACTTGAATCGTTTTCCATAAATTAATCACTTGCTGGTGAAAACTAAATTAAATTAAATATTATTAAATGACGAAACAGTATTTCTTCAATATTTTATGTCTTTTATTTTATTTTCCACGACACCCAGATCCTTTATTTAATACAAAGCCGTTTTACTTTTTATCTTCAACTCTCTGCCAATAAAGGTCTGGTAAAAAATCATTCTAACGATCAGAAGATCATCTGGTACCAACACAAAAAAAGATAAAACTGTCTGAACTATTTATAGTGTACGTTCGCATGAATTAAGTATAAAGTTTTTGTCTTATTAATATTAAAACACGCTTTACATTCATTTATGTTTTTGATCTTAATTAAAAAACTATACACATATGGGTTTAACTGTTTTTAACCAGTTATAGTCACTTTTATTTACTGACTTAGTATACATAGAAGTATTTAAAAAATTTAAAACAAATACTAAATCTGTCAAAACATCAGTTGAAGAAATTTTGATCCTCGACAATAACTTATGAGAGGTTTTACATTCAAGTAAGAATTTTAGATAAAATCTGCAAGTTAAAGTCAACGGACTCCCTGCCTCTGACATAAAATATATTCAACATGAGTACTCAGAATATATTCTCTGCATCGTACTTGTAACCTGCAACCTTTCTACCACTAAACTGTTCAAATTCTTCTAGAGTCTTTGGCAATTTTTATGATTCGCCTAAATTTTATTTATTACTATGATCATTTAATAATTAAAGTTAAATATACCACATTTCTTCCCACTAAAACAAATTCATCCGAGTTTTAAATTACAACGACCGAAATTAAATGTGATACTTTTGTCAGTTTGAAAATGTTTGATCATATTTATTGCTACAATAAATTTAGAACATGTGAAATAAAATGATAAATGAAAGACGGATACTAAAAATAAAACATATCATAATGAAAGTATTTTTTTTCTGGTGGCAAGACTTTATTGTCGGAGACCATCTAGGTAGCATGCATTTGTGGTACTGGATAAATAACTAGATATCTAGTGTTACTATACTCAAAAAATATAAAATGGATCAGAAAAATTCATACATCCAACATTACTTTTACTTATTCCTTCTACGTCACTTATCATCCGAAATATTGTGCTATTGTATTGCAACACAGAAACTGGCTGCTGTAAATATGACTTAATTACAATGTATATTTTTCTAGGTAAACATCCACAAGAAATTAAATATTATAAATGAAAAATAAACATCAAATCTATGTAATGTTCTCACATTCAAGTATTATGTAATAATGTTTTACGAACATTTAAAGTTTTGAAAGCTATGTCGGATTTGGTTTTCAGAAGTTAAAAGTGAAACAAATTTTAACGTTCAGAAATTCGATTAAAGTGAATCTACGTTAGTTGCCCAACTACGAGTTGGAATGTAGGAAAAGTGTTGTAATACTCTGAAAACATATTTTATATTATGGATGTCCCTCGATTAAGATATTTGTAATGAATTTTTCCTGCCAAAGTCGTACCTGTTACTACTTATAAATATAATACAATGATTAAATAATTTCTGTTTATCTTTCTAAATATTCTAATTACTGATGAAAATATGTCAAGACATGGAGATTTGACTTTTATGAATAAATATTAAATGATGTAAATCTCTTACGTATAATATTTCAAAAAGAAACTACAGGGAACGAATATCATTGGAAAAAATTTAAACATAATACAGCAAACATAGCTCTGGAAGTCAGAAATGATATATTTTTTCTTGTTCCTCTTATTTTTCCTATCATTAAATTTAAATTATTTTGCTAAATTTTAATAGGAAGTATTATTACCTGAGTCCAGAAGTTTAAAGGAATCCAGCGCTAACATTAATCCTATATGATCGTGATAATATCCCACCGATACGTAAACTGGAAGAAATCAAAAAGTTTACATGAAACGAGGCAGTTTGATTAAAACATTTTATTGAGAGGGAGGAAATAATTTATCGATAATCGTCATTTAAAAATTCATTCTTTTTCACTGCGAACAGAAGCGTAGTCGAGTACAGTCTGTTACTACTAACTAGATTACCCTTACGTCGACAGAGCTACAAAGAACTTTCTCGATAAATGTTTATGAGGCGTCCTATTCTTTATGAAACTTGATCATGGGCTATTTGTAAAAAGCTTACAGTTTAGATATGTGAATCATCTTGCTACTTACAAATGCAATTTATTCACGTACGACAAAAAAATATTTTTTTATGTACACATGAAAGAAATGCGAATGAAATTTCAAGGACGCATAAACTACATAAACATAGAAGTCAAACACTAAAAAATAAACCGTTGTAGGTCATCACATCATCACATCACGTAAAATTTACTCACAGTCCGAAATGGAAACGTATATGTTGAAATATAAAGTCTCGGATGTCGGGTTCAACGTGATTAATCTTATTAATTAAACTACTTACTTCTTGTATCTTTGTACGTTTCTTTAACGATGTCTAAAAAGGGGTTACGTGTAATGTTCTCCATTTTATCCTCGTAGTAATAAGGCTGATGATACACCTGGAATGTTTGTATTGTTATGTGCTTCTCCCTCGCTGCGGTTACGATCGCCATCGCCAGTTGGTGAAAGTCATGGTTTTGAGCTTTTAAGTAAAGAACACCAATCTGTAAAAAGAGGTTAGTATAAATATACATGTTTCTTCTCGCCGGGTATTTTATTTTAAATTTTTTAATCATTAAGGCTTGTCTATCTTAAGGCATATGAACCGTTGCCGTACAATTATAATACCAGCCAGCTCCCTAATATTTTCCTACCAGGACTTTTGTTTGTTTTTTAAACTTGTAGCTTATTTTTTTGACATTAATATAATAAATGTCAAGTCCGGTACCTTAAGGAAATAATTTAAGAATAAATTTGAGCATAAAATGTTTACATGCATGAATTTGAAATGTGTGAGTACAGCGACGACGGAGCGGGAGATGTCGATGTCAGAAGGGCGCGTGCGTACGAACGTCGGGTATTTCTTCTTGTCGGAGTTCGCGACGTCGCGGCAGAACTGTTCAAAAAAATATTTTTCTTTTAAATATCTGCTATAACTAAACAATCAGACTGACCTTATGACTAGGATCGTCATAGCTTTAAGTAGCAAAATATTCGAGATACTTATTTTTTGATCGTTAGTGTTAGCGTCTCAAAAATTTCTGTTAACTTGCTAAGCTTTTTGCCTGTTTGTAGATTCAACTCTGCCATTATGGTTTTGCAGGCTGATTCATAAAACGTTTAGGTATTTAAACTACTAGATAATTATCACATATACTATTTAACTTAATTTTCTGTATTAGATTACAAGTATGATACAGAAACTACAGTACGTTGGTATTAAAAACCTGCCTTTCCTTCTATTCAATAGAAAAGTTACAAATAAATTGTTACATTTTTTTTAAAATTATACATGCATAGGCATTATAGTTATATTATTTTTGAAAACCAAAATAACTTTACCACCCGTCCTTTACCACGCTAAGATAAAAGTATAAAGACAACCTCTTGAATCTTTGAACGTGCCCTGGCACGGTTCCATGTTGTGCTTTAGACTTGGCATTAAGCTGCTTGATATCAACATGTAGAAAAGATAAAATCAAAGATCAACAATTGTATTCAATAGATATATTCTAATGATATAAAAATCATGCATAACATTAACTTGATTGTTTAATACTGACAAAGGTACCTAATCAATAAACTGTTTGGAAGATAACATATCTATGAAATGCGTGATGAATATCTAAGTGTGACGACGATATCGAATAGGTCATCGCTTACAACCTGACAAATTACATAGCCACAAATTATTATTAAACTGCCAACAAATCTTGGTTAGTACTTGAACTCATAATATTCAATCAAAATATCTGTTATTATCGTTTTCTAGCAAGGGTGGGCAAATGAGATGACACTTCACCTGATGGAGATGATCGCTGTTCCCCATAGACAGTCGCAACATCTTTAAATTCGCGGCTGTGTTGCAGACCTTAATCTTATAGAAATTATATCCCAAATAATACAGGAAATAATTCTAATTTTCCTGTCATAGAGGTAATAACCAAAACGAAGGCAAACTTCATCATGTAAGGTCGCTTCACTCAAAAATTTTAAAATGTTTAAGTGGTACTATAATCTGACCATGATGTGTAAATCACGACTTGTTAAGTAATATGTGTACTTACATAGCTGACCATGGGCAAGTTGAATGCTGCTGCCATGCGTCCCTCGTGGACACAGGTCTCCTGTGGCCCGATATATGCTGACACGTTGGCAGACCACAAAGACGCAACCTGTTAAGAACAAATATGTAAATCAATGTTAATTACAATGAAACAGCCAGTACGTTTCAGTTCTATATTAGCTTCCTTTTATCTGAAATGTCTTAATACTAGATCTTTTTTTTACATTCTGTAAAATGACAATAAAGGTCGGGCAAAACTCTGTAACCGTCCAAATTCTTTAAGATATACATTCGAACCCAAAGCTACCTCCGTCTAACATACAAGAGCGTAGCCACTGCGCCACTGAGGCATTTTAAAAAGGTAGGTTGGTCGTAATAAGCATTCAGGTCTTTAATAAAATGTCCGCCTCTGCATACTTTTAAAGTTCTGATCTTGACAAGGGTTGAAATTACGACTCGCACGGGCATATTACTAAGCGCGACTTTTGGACTTGAAAAGCACTTTACGTTTGCAAATTAAAATTAGAGATTCCATCAAAATTAAACAAAAGATACATAAAGATATATATAATTTATTTAATTTTAACGATTTTAAATAAATATATTATTATTACTGAACCTTATGTCTATAAACGTTGCCGGAATGATATCATTGTAGTATTTTGTACTATAATTAAAATACTATAATATTATAATTATATTCCTATAAGCCGGTGATTACAAATGAGCGTATTAGCATCAGTATAAAAAAACTAAAGGGATGTAGGAATATCATTAAGCAAACCAACTTAAAACGCTAACGAGATGTTGATCTATTTATGCCTTCTTTTCTTATGATCATGTAACGACTAAAATTCCTAATCTATCTACACACAAAAATATAAAATTTTGACGAAAAGGGTATATACATTATCTGCATAGCGTTGTACGAGTTCTCTAAATCTCCCGAACAGGAGATTCCGTCGGATTTGTTTCATAGATTCACTGGCGGGATTTTGCGCTGTACATATATTTTCCTCTAGTCTAAAACGCATTGAGACTGTAGTTATCTTGATAAGTTTATTACGCAGGAGACCGAAATGATATCTGCTAATAAAAAATCCAAGTTTATAAAATAATTAACTGTTACTCAAATCAGCACCAGTTAATGATGATATTGAATCATTCACATTTGTTTTCATGCTTAAATTTTCCCCCACATTGTTGCAGGTCCGGGCTCTTAGTTTTTGTTTATATTTTCTCTCTATTTTCTGATACATCTATCTCCTTTCATTCCTTCTTATAACCTTAAAACTACTTATCATTTCATGGTATATTTACGCTAAATTCTAGTCGGATTCATGAAAAATACACGTAGAGTTTTTTGGTGGTCTACTGATTTATGGAGTTTATTTAAAAATTTTTTAAAATATACAGAATACTGTAATATGATAACTACAAAGATATCTACCGCGATAGATATTATAAAGCTTGAAGATGAATAGAAATTTGGCTGCATTAGTAAATACGTTCTCAACAAATCAATATGTATTGTGATAATCTCCCTATAACTGGAATAAGAATTTCATATTTATCCAGCAAATAAAAAAAAGTATAAGCTTATAATATAATAAATCATCAAAATGTTAATGTTGTATGGGCGGTGTAAGCGGTGACACTGTAGCTGAAAGCGACGTAGACTAATGTTTTTGTAGCCTGCTCTGATTATGAATCCGTCTTTCATTAATTTAGGGTTTTATGATTTCTTAAAATAGAAAACAATTAACCAACGAGACTAAAATTAAATTGAAGATCATAGTATGTGTCTTGAAAGTTAATTTATTATAAAGTATAATTCATATTGACTTGTTAGTTATTTTTTGTCTTAAGGCAAGTTACATTATACATGTAACTGATTGCCTTAAGCAATTTTGTAACTCATATCTTTTAATTACTGTTGCAGTAAATATTTATGTTGTGTACGTGTTTAAAAGTTATTTTATTAATTCTTATGTAGTTAAAAGTAATTAAATATTGTACTGCTAAATAGGTTAACAAATACATAAAAAAATCTCTTATTAATTTTATAGTATCACCCACCCCTCTACAGTTAGTGCAGGCGCCCATTTTGAGAATCATTATCACAAAATAAAAATATAGCCTTGGTAAAAAGTATTAGGGACTCAGGCGCCAAGGGTATATATGAGAAACATTGTTTTTGATAAATCGATACATGTTTTTGTGATCTGTTTGTTTTAATTCTCGCGATTACAAGAAACTGTTGAGTGTTGTTTATTTGTAAAGAAGTAACAGTTTGTGATACGAAATACCGAAAAATGTAAACTTAGTATAGAAACAGAGATAAAAATCGTGATGCTAAATGAACAGAGAAAGTCTCAAATAGAGATTGTGAGATTAGTGTAAGTTTGAAGATGTGCTGTGCAATGAATCTTTAAAAGATTTGCGGAGATTGACTCTGACCTAAATAAAATTAAAACGGACAGACTCGTCACAATTGATCACTAGGTCAGAAAACTTGTTTGTGACTCAATAAATGACCCAAAAAAAATATCTTCTGAGTTCGCTACAACTCTGTCTGACGACATTGGTAGGCTAATTAGCTCTCGTACTATTAGGAAAAGACAGACTCACAGCTGGCATAAAGACTGCAAGGCCTAAAAAAAGTTCTTGGTCTCCGACAACCAGAGGATAAATAATTTGAAATTGGCTTTGGAATACCAACATTTCGTGGAAAAAAATTGGTCCGACGTGGTTTGGTCCGGCCGTGGACGAATTCAAGTTCGAGGTACGATAAATAAAATATCATCGCATAAAATAAAAGCGTGAATATTAGAGTATAACCTTATTTTTTTATAACACCACAGAAATTGAAAAATAATATTTTTTTTCATATTTTTAAGTGTTCGGAAAGTCTAGCGTACAACGTAGTATGTACACTGCATACGTTTTTACAAGAGAAAAGGCGAAAAAATTCATGCGAGACACGTCGATTAAATGTCGGCAAATGACAAAGACACCAACCGTGAGATACCAGTTAAACGAGGAAAATAGTGAATTTGAACGTAACATGATATTAAATAGTATTGTGATCAGCATAACATTGTCGCATATAGTTATGCTAAGTGTATTAGTATAATGAGAGTCCTCACAGTGACTACAGCGCGTGTTTTGCCTTCAGATCGCTGCTATTACTGGGTCATTGAGATACTCAGGAATAACACAGTTAAATTATTTCTGGAGAGCGGGAGTCCAGTCGGTTGCAATACTTCGCATAACCAACAATTTATAACAGATATTTAACATCAATTCTCTATTATCTTTCAAGATTACGATTATATGTGTAGTAATTTATTTATTAGCTTATCAGTATATAAATTCTTTTGAGAACTATTTTAAATTTCAGGTTAAAACTAATATACAAATGTTAACATTTCTAAATAACAATATTGTTTATCAAAAAATCTATGAATTTCTTAACAGTTACGGCTAAAGATTATATTATATTTAAATATTATGCCACTTAAATATAAGGCTAAATGTATTTAAATTGATAACTTGAATATAAATTGAGTTTTGTATTTAAATTAAAAGGCATTTTTAGGAAAATTTTACGGTTAAATTAAAAGTAAATCTTGTTCCCGTCGACGACTTATTGAAAATCATTTGTTAAATCTTCATAACACATTTTTGTAAAGATCTAAATAATAGTATTTTTTATTAATTAAAACGATATTTTATTGTATAAAATACAAAATGTGATAAAGCTTTAGCTAAATATTAACTATGAATAAACATGAGCCAGTTTTAAGTTCGAAGAAAAACTTAAGTAATTCAACCCACGAAATATAAAAGTATAAATTTATAATTTTTATGCGAAATGCTTTACTTTTAATGACAATGTTATCGGATTGAATAAAAAAGATGTGTTCACGAATTGAAATTAGATCAGTCCGTTGACGTCAAACGTCTATTCCCAAAGAGTTATTACCATTATAAACATTGATCTACAGGCCATAAAATCCTCACTTAGTGCGCTTGCGAACCTCTTACTGGGCTGAATGCAGCAGTAAATCGTTTACACTTTATTTATCCTGAAAATAGGCCTATTTCTCACGAATTAACGTAAATCACCACAAAGATAGCGAAATTAATCTATGGATAAAAACTTAACAAAATAGAATTTAAATAAAGAAATATTTTCATAATGTACCTGTTTTATGG
>DWHU01001727.1:0-11570 GCA_018247975.1 Parides photinus
CCCGCACTACGTTTTCCAGTACGTGGTCGCCACTCCAGAACCTTTCTGACCCATCGGTCGTCCGTTCTGCGAGCGATAATATTTAGCAACTTTATAAAAATTATTGTTCTAACAAAAACATTCATTTATGCTCTCGTTTGATTTTATTAGTATTAATGCCATGTACTTCAATAATAAACCGGACAATTTAATCGATGTAATCTTATTATTATGTTTAAAATTATTTATTAAAAGAATTGAGATAAACAGCTTTGGCTGTTCATTAAGATATAAATTGACTACTTGTGAAATTAAAACTGAGAAGGCGATAAGATAATAAAACACAAAGGCTATCAAAGACAACTACAAATAAAACATTTATATCAAACGCAAGTCCAATTAAAAAAAAATCTGTTTGGTAGTTACTACTACATACATCAACCAACTTTATTTATTATTAAGAGAATTAAAAAAGATTGGGACTATACTGTAATAGTATACTGTTCTAACAGGAGTAACTACTCTTATTAATTTACTACACGAATGGAGAGGGACGTTGATATAGTAATATGTATAATTATTTTCTTGTTGAAAAAATATAGGCCTTACAGCGGATCTTAGGTCCTTAGGTACACCGCCGAACTAAAAATACAATAAATATATACGAAAAGGTAAACTTATGTGTATTGTTGTAACTGCTTTTTACTTTACATATATAACCGCTTTCAATATTTTATATGTTCCTTTTCAATGTATTACAGTTTTTTATTATTATTAATATAATTATTTAACAGTTAACATTATTTTCATTATTATAAATATTTTGTTTTGAACAAGTTCCTTTATAAATAATATATTATATTGTTCTTATCAATATTATAAAAAAAGACGTGTGCGTTTTACAATCTGGTGTTACGGTAACCTCTGCACTGTACTATTTATTATCTTTAAGTTTTTATATGATATATCAAGTAGCAACAACAATTCATTATCATCTCACAGCCTCGTGACCTAAAAAAACATCTTCAATTTAAAAAAAGACGCTCATTAGTTACTGATTAGCGAATTGGTGGTTGCTTATTACGTGGCACATATTAAGTTGGTGTTTGATTCAAATATCTGCTTAGTTGAATTGTGAGACTATTAAGTAGACTGATAAACAATAACCTTCCTAAAGCTTTACAAAATAAAGCGATTGTTCATATAATATCACTATCTTATCACTAGAATAATTACAGTTAGCTCAATTTTTAAGGTTATAACCCTTGATAAATTCGCGGGCAAGTAATGTTTAAAATTTAATTTGGGTTAAAACCTATTGATAAAACATTTTTGTAGCGATAAAAATTTTACATTAACGTATCTTTTTGTGGCAAGTACTTAACTTAAATACATCTTTAGTAGTTTATTACTTCTTTTATGGTCTTATTTCAGATTTCGTAATAATTTATATGAGCGTTTATTATTAAGGTAGCCTTATAATTGGAAATGATTTTAACCAAAACGAGCATTTTACTAAAAACTCGAAAGTTGGTGTAACATACGCTCTAATATTCTTCATAATTTCACACTAACAGTTTCTTTCTTTTACATACTTTATAAAAAATATTAGGTGCTGTTTTTTAAATTTGATCATAAGTAGTTGATTTGAAACAGATTTCAATATCCCCCTTTGTTTTATACTAAATTTTAGACAATAAGCATTATTTCTCCTGAAAATAAATACTACACTAATTTTAATAATTTATATACAGATCTTCACTAATTCTCGAAACGTCGGTTTTCGTTGCATTAACAATCAGAGCCGTTATTACGTTAACAAAATAATATTTGTTTTCATGTCCGGTTTTAAGTGACATCGGATCTTCTTTTCGGAGTAGAACAGCCTATCCGGACAAAAACAGGTCAAAATCAGCTTCCATTGACAAAGCTCCGTTAACGAGGTCATGACATAAACGGCAGCATCTCTTATCATGCCGACAGGAAACTGTTATCAAATTGTCGTTAGGTATTAAACACAATTTTTGCAATTGTTGCCGAAATAATGATATAATAACTCCCACGATTTCATATCAAGTCTATAAGATACAGCTTATAATTATGGTGTATTTGAAACACAACCAAGCAATATATTTTAACGCTACATAATGTTTACCAATTTATAGTTAGATAGTTTGTGCATTAATCACCTTTCACGAAATTGATTCGCGGTTCTTGAAATGCCATCTAGAAACTATCCTAAAACTTTATCCTGGAACAAGTTATATTGTAAATACACGAGCGCAACTCATGATTCGGTCTTTTATCGCCATTACGACGTAGACCAGAACATTGAACCCAAGAGGAAGTATCTGACGTTGCTCATTTTATGTAATATTTATTGATATCATTTCAGTCATTCATGTCATAATAACACAATAATTGTATTGTGATTTCACGACATATGTATGTAAAATAGACACGTGTCTACGTAAATACGTTTTTATGCTATTAATAATGTTGACAGTCAGAATACTCCTGCATTTTTAAAAATATGTACAAAGTTAAATCATTTTTGTTTATTTCAATAAAGAAATCATCCTTATTATAATCCGCATTAATTATAGTACTTTATAAGAATCCGATGTCATCATCTATGGAAATCAATCTATGCCGACGCGACGGCGCTTTACAAGAATGGTTAAATAACGATAGTCAAATCAGGCTTAAAACAATAATAATCTGCTCTGATTAAGTGTATTTACGAATTCCATTAACCTTTGTAAAAAGGTATATATATTTTTGTAGTTTGTAAATACAATGCCGTGATAGCCCAGTGGTTACAGACTTCGGCCTCCGAATCGGGGGTCGCGGGTTCGAATCCAGGCGCGCGCACCAATGACTTTTCGCGTTACGTGCGCTTTAAGAAATTAAATATCACTGGCATTCCCAAGGTGGGTTAGCGTCAGACAGACGGCCGGCTGTAAAACCATTGCCAATAACCCTTAGCAGTGTGTTTAGCACAGATCAGGAATGACACACTGTGCCAACCCCAAAAATAATTGGGAAAATGGCCGAGACTAAAAAAAAGGTATTAATATGTAATTTGTACATATTTATATAATCTTTGTAAAATCTTGTCTCATACCACGGAGGTAACCCGTTCGGTTCTATGGTCCCTTTCTTTCCGATAAAAATATCTTTGCATTATACCAGGCTCGCGTAATGTTTTACTAGGTGTCACGTACTATTACTGGATGCTTCAGTCGATGGCTACAAATTCAATGCACTGGCACTCCCGCTGTGTTACATTCGCATGGAAAAACAAAATTCCTCCGTGTTACAATATAAGCGCATATGATACTGGAGTAAATTTATTGTTTGTGCTTCAAAAATAGAATACGGGAATTTTAATTTTTATTTTCAAACGACTGGTAGAAGATCTCTGTTGTCAGAGAACGTTTAGACGGGTACCACCGGTAGGTAGCTCCATTTCAAACACCAAACAGTAATGTGCAAACATTACAGTGTTTCTGTTTGAAGGGTAGCTAGTGAAACTACTGGGGTAACGAGATTTAATATCTTATGTCTTAAGGCGATGAGCGCTGTGTGGCAATGTATACGATCCTACAAGTTCCATATTGTTATGGGCAGGCGTATCACTTGATATCAAGTGATCGTCCTGTTAGTCTCGTCGCCTAGATGAATTGAAAAAAACTATATGAATCTAGTGATTCATAACAAGTACGTCTGTTTTCAAAGTTTTGTAGTCCAACAGGTAGAGCATGCATTTATAGACCGCAATGAATTGCGTTAGTACCTTAGGTACGCACATTTCCAGTTTACAGCACTGCACTGAAAGTTATTACTTACTTCCAGTAATGTGAAATAGGTCAATAGTTTCAGTACGGTAACAAAAGCCAGTTGAACGTACAGCTATATTTAGAACAAATCGCTAACTGAAGCGAAAATCCATTGATATTGCGTGGTAACTTGTCATGATAATCGGAGTACTGCTTTTATCTTTGTTATAAAATTATCACATATTAAAGTAAATGAAAAATGCAAATTGAAACATGACATGACATGGCATGAATTTTGACTGTAGTAATTCGGATTAAAATTGTTATGATAAGACAATTGTAACTACAAATAAAAAATACTTCGCCATCAAAATTCTTGTTAAGCAATATGTTTGAGAAATATTATACCAGTCAATAATTTTATTGTGTTTAATGTCTAACAACCACAGCCAGCAGGCAAATGCATGGGTTTTCTATTGAGAACGCATTAAAGTGTGGACGGGGTCACCAGATTCCGGCAAACGGATCGTAAATCCGTACATACTGTTCCATTTTTCAGCTTGTAACATGCGTAGTCATGTTTAATTATAAATATAATGCTGCATAAAATTACAGTACCATACATAATTATGAACGTTTTTCCAGCCGGAACCAATGCTTAGGTGAGGATTAATTTAACGTGTTAATTAAAATCAATGAATTTTTCATATAATTACTAAATCAAGTGACAAGACAAAGAGTTAGGTCATTTGATAGTGAGTGCTACGCCTGCCTGGTGTAGGTTAAAGTACAAATAGAAATATGCTTTTCATATTGTTTAATAATTTGTCACATTATTGTCTTGGAGAAAGAATATTGTGACAATAAAAAATCATTATTGATATATGTTGCTGATAACAATAAATTACAGAGCGAGTAATGAAACTGGACATCTTTTGTCTTAGGCGACGAGCACAATGTGGTTCTGAGTATACCATCCTATCTAGCGCCACATTATTATGGGCAAGCTTATCATGTACCATTAATTGATCGTTTCGCCCGTCTCGTCGCATCGTTGAATAGAAAAAAAATATTAATAAGCACGTGTGGGAACGTGTGCAAACTGTATATGCATACAGTATACACGAGGCAGAGGAGGCAGTCCGCAAAACGCGGACACGGGCGGGTAGCGGGATGTGTGAACGGCCGTTATCAACGGGGACACTGCAATGATTGTTTATCCAGTTCGTTCCTTGAATTGCAAATGACTCATTCGTTCTATAATCGCTCATTTATATAATACTTACAAGCCTTTGTTGTAATTAATTGTGACATATAAAAAGTAACAGGCACATTTAGAAATATTTAATCTAAAAAATATAATTGTTATTTAAGAAAATTGACAATAAAAAAACTAATAGCTTATCCCGTTATACACCATCATGTATCTTCGGTGACAGACATATTGAGTAATAAATAAAATATTAAATAGCAAAATTTATTTTTTTGCAATCAATTGTTAGGCAATTTTCTATTTAAGAAATAAGTTTTCATAAGGGTTCAATTCCAGTTATAATTTTTTTTTGTTGGAAAAATATAATAAAATTAATAGACCTGTAAAAAAATTTAAACAAAAATTTTATTTTCCAGAGGTTGAGATTAATTCGAAAAAGAACTGCAATTTTGATTAGTTCTTTTTATAATCAGTAAAGCTAGCCTTAAATGAAGTCAGCAAGAAGCAAATCAGAGAAGGTTTATTTTGCGCCTGTTAATAATTTGTGTAATTATAATTTTTTTCTATTTCTATTTATCGTTTTATTATTTTGGTATAAGGTTATATTCGGCGTTAGTTATTTCAAAAATACAAACAGACACACGGATATTTAGTTTTAAGTTTATAAGGAGTTAAAATCGAATGGCGTACATTACTTAAATTGGTAAAGTTACATTTGTTTTAAAACATTGTAGTATAATAATATAAAAGCGGTATCAGATGATGTTAATGATGAGGTCACTGCTGCCGCGTATCAACGCGGCGTGCGTCGTCCGGACGCAGCGCGGCGCCCACGCTGTCCCCGTCCCCGGAAACATCGCTGTTTGCGAGCACAGGATTACAGACCGGGCTGCTAGAAAACAGCATTAAGTTTTTTATGTCTAATTAATTCATTTTTACGAATAAAATACGTATTTAAAGTCGTCTAAAAATGTTCTTCACTATTTAACAAGTTACATGTAGCCTTATATATAGATATATGGATTGACTTTCTCAACATTATTTGTAGCTGCAACTCGGTACATTCAAATATTATTTATCATTACATCATCCTATTTAGATAATTGTTCATGCTATAACAATACTTAAGTTTTGACATAAATTAAGGTTAAAGGAATTAAAAGTTTAACGCGCACAGTAGTGTTCGTAAATTTATACACTCATGTGTGTTAGCTTATGGTAAAGAATGTGCTGAATGAGCCTCTTAAATGATAAAATGTAAGCATTTATATGTTTCTGTTAGGCGAAACTAGTCTTATTGAATTCATAATACTTGGAACACGAACACAGGGAACATGAGACACCGTCGCTGCTTATTAAAAGCACGGTCGAAACAATATCAATTTGCAGTTGTTGTGGAGATGGCTAAATTTGAACGACTACGCAATCCAATAAAACTTTACTTGATAGCAATTATAATATATCAAAGGAACTATATCAAAGGACAACACACTCGCTACTTTAGGACATTTTTCTTGTTGATCTCAAATAAATTTGTAGTATATTTTAAATGTATAAATATTCTCCAAGGAATACTAATTACTATATATAATTCATATTCAATAGCAGACTTTGTTATGTAATTTTTTTTTCTGCTATTAATTATATGTACAAAACTCTTCCAAGAAACAACTTTCTAGGAGAATTTTCTTTACAACCCCTCAGAAATTATTATTGCCCAGCTCTTACTCCTTTCCAAAAAACAATTTTAAACATGTCAGAAGTTAAACTAACATCAAGAATATTAAAATATTTGTCATACGTGTATTGTTTTTTATAGAAAAATAATTGCTACAGTTAAGTAGCCACTAAGTTTTTCATCCTTAATGTTCTAATGATTCATGAAAAATTTTATAATAAGAAGGAGCATACGATTACATTGTTAGCACTTTTGATATGGAACTGTTGAAAGTTTTTTTTAACAATATATGAAAACAATCATTGAAGTAGTTACATATCGTTATTTCAACTAACAACGACCGCCTGCTGAAATTACATGGTTATAATATTCCAGATTTATGATTGTGCCCCTTTAACCTAAATTAACTCCAACTCAATATGATTTGTGGTATATTTGTTTTAAATTTAACAGCAGCTGTGTCCAATTTACATCTTAGATAAACTGATGACAGAATGATGTAATTTCAGGTTGACATCATCATTTAGACATCGCGTTGCAAAATCCATTTCAGGCAACAGTTAAATACATTTAAGTAATTACATTTAGTATTTGAGGAAATCATGAGCATGCATATTTATTTCAAAATGTTAATATTATCTGAGTTACACTCATAGAACTACAATCAACAAAAAATAATATACCATTTTTAAGAATAGATTAAACAAACTATAGAATTAATTTTATACCTAAAATAATACTTTTTCTATTTTACCGCTTCTTCTTACTTGCCTTATACATTATTATAATGACATACGGAGCTCGTATTTCAGAGTGTCATAGGAAAACTGAAATGCTTAGTAAAGCATTTCGGGTATTCGTGACTGTTCGCAAAGGAATGCGAACACAACTTCATGTATTACCAATTCCCAGTGTTTTTCAAGTCAGAATTTAATATCAAGGAAATCTCCATCGTATTACTGTAAACATTTAAGTAGTGAAAAAAAAAAAACTTCTACCCAAAATAAAAATGTAGATTATACAGAAAACAAAAAATGTTTTCATGCTCCACTAAGATGTAGGAAGTGGTCTTCTGTATGCTACGAAGTATATGTGTCAGAGGTCTTATGATAAGGCACGCACATTGTGCTTTAGTTACGGTCTGAATCTAAGCAATAATCAATCTTATTGAAGTGCTGATATGTAAAACTTTCCTAGAAAAGTTATTGAATGACTTCTTTTCTTATACTGGAACAGTACTGGTAAGTTCCAATGGAACTTATAATAATAGTTTTGGGCATAATCTACGAAACAATCTGTCTGCTATTATACTTATATCTCAGTATTAGTGTTAAGAATGAAAGAACAGTAATCATGTAATTCTTTAAAATAAATAAAAAAATTTAAACCGCAAATCGCTAAATCGCTTTTAAAAAATGGTTTATAAACTCAACATTAATTCAATATCATACTTTAGTTTTGGTCCGGTCGGTTGTTAGTTTCAGAAAAGTGACCAACTAATTTAACAAATGTTTTTATTTTGAATTACAATGTTTTTCTCTACATTATTTTGTTTATATTTCTTTAATTAACCTAAATTTGAAAATTAGTTTAGTACATTTGAGTTTAGTTTTTTTTGGGTTTATGAAATAAAAACTTATATGTACTCCTATGCAGTATTTTAAAAGTTATTTAGACAATACAACATCTACTTAAAACCTAAATTATTTCGTCATTAGGTTATATGCAATCAGACAGTATGCGACTGCTCTGGTTTGAAAGGAGATCGTGGCGATCCAGGCCCTCCTGGTATTCCTGGTCTACAAGGGGAATATGGTGATGATGGACCCGAAGGCCGTCTTGGCATTCAAGGCGAACTGGGCGACTGGGGAGAACAAGGCGATATTGGTGACAAGGGAGAACGGGTAGGTTATGTAAATCAAAACCATGATTTCTTTTGTGGAATTTTATTTTTCCGTAAAATTACCTAAACATTTGATTTTACAGGGTTTGGATGGACCCTACGGCAGTAGAGGATATACTGGACCACAGGTAAATAAATAATTATATAATTAATGAAAATAACGCAAATTACCATAAAATATTTGCCTTTTTCTTGTTTAACGTTGGAGAAATACCTTCGCATTCCTCCCCTCGCAGAGGCAAAGACAAGTTATGACGGGCTTGCACCGACTAAAACCCCCACGATATTCCCTCTGCGTCGCCTTATGGCGGGGTCACGGAAGCGCTTTCACACTCCTCCGTGACTGTCTCTATTTCTTCTTTTGGCAACGAATTCCTTCGAATCCGTCACCCAGAGGCCATAAGAGCCAAGACAGAGAACTATCCTAGCTCCCTACAGCGAATCCGGTCGTGGGCTCCACAAGCTAAAATGCAGTATCGACACGCCTCTCGCTCCGCGACTCCTTCTCAGCTGCCTCGGGCCGGCCGGGTAGGTTCCTCTTCGCTTCAGCGTGAGTGACTAATCCACGGCTACTGAGCCCCACCGCCACAATTAGGCGAGAACCTGTTTGGGGGGATAAAATGTTTGACTATAACATTATTAAAACGTTATAAACCCAATGTAGTTAATATTAACATTTTACCAGTCAATGTCAGCAAAGGAAACAACAATTCCTTTTCTTTACAGATAATTGTATAATTGATATCGAGTAATTCCATCTCATATAATATTAGTTTATAATTTCCAGGGTCCTCATGGGTTAGAAGGCATAAGAGGTTTAGCTGGATTTGACGGATGTAGTGGAGTGGATGGCATCGTTGGACCGCCTGGTCGCCAAGGTGCTCCTGGTGATAGGGGTCTCTCAGGACAATACGGTGAAAAAGGGTCTCAGGGTTTAGCTGGAGAAGGAGGTGTTAATTCCAGAGGCGCAAAAGGAGATCAAGGAGATTATGGTCGTTACGGTTTACCTGGACCGATGGGACCAATGGGTTGGAGAGGAGATAGTGGTCTTCGAGGAGAAGAGGGAGATGAGGTAAATTTTTGTAGATATTACACTTTATTTAACTAAATTCGGTCTAAAATCTAATGTTTTGCTGTATCAGGGGCTAATGGGAACGAAAGGAAAACCAGGTTACAGAGGAGATCCCGGTGATGATGTCGTGGGACCACCGGGCATAAAAGGAGATCAAGGAGAAATTGGTGAACCAGGAAGACCTGCTATAATAATCAATATTGACACTTTCAAACATAACTTAAGCATTATTGCTAAAGGAGAAAAGGGCGAGAAAGGTTTAAAAGGCATGCAAGGCGTAAAAGGGATAAAAGGAGAATTGGGTTCAAGGGGTTTAATGGTAAAGTGTTATTACAATTTTTTTTTAACAAAACTGTCTACATTCACTCAACCTCTGTATATAAATAACTCTGTACATTAAATGTAATTAACAAAAAAAAAACTATTTTATAACATTATATTAAAATTGTAGGGTCCTTATGGACTTAACGGTCCTCAAGGTTACAAAGGAGATCAAGGTGAAGATGGATCTAGAGGAAAGCCCGGTCGCAGGGGAAAAGATGGCCCCCCTGGTGCAAAAGGAGATAAAGGAGCACCAGGTTTTGTAGGTTTTGATGGTGATGATGGAATAGTTGGGTCACCAGGGGAAGATGGTAGATCAGGGACTCCCGGTGAACAAGGACCTATGGGAGAGCCCGGAATATTCGATGAAAGATTGAATGAACCTTTATTACCAGGTGGATCCGGTCCACAAGGACCTATAGGTTATGTAGGGCCAATAGGAGCCCCTGGTTTTGATGGAACACCTGGACTTCCGGGTATAGTAGGTCTGCCTGGTTTACCCGGCGTTAAAGGATTTCCTGGAAGAACAGGAAACCCAGGCATTTCTCCCAAAGGAGAACCAGGCAGCGATGGTTTCAAAGGTTTACCAGGACCACGTGGAGCATCTGGCTTATCGGGCTTGCCTGGTACTTTAGGTCCTAAAGGGTTTAAAGGGTCAACAGTAATAGGTCCAGATGGCGAAGAGGGTATACCAGGTATTGACGGTATACCTGGGCAACGAGGAGATAGAGGAGAATCTGGATTTATGGGACAGCCTGGATACCCCGGCCGAGGAGTCCACGGAATGGGACCACAAGGTGAAGATGGGCCACCAGGACCTCCTGGTACTATTGGCGACCCAGGAGATTCGGGCCGACCGGGTTATCCGGGACAAAAGGGACATAGAGGTGATGACTGCCCATTCTGTAAATCAGGTAAACAAATTCGCATATATACATGCGATAATCTCTGTAAATTAAAGTGTTTTTATGTCGTTTATGATTCTAATGTGAAACAAAATCAAATAAAATGTATAATATTTGCAAGAAAGTGGTTACAAAATGAAGACGTTTCATAATAATTTCATAAGCGTTCCACATTTTACCTAATATTAAGCTTCCAAAAGTTTATTGCTAATTTTTTATTGCTTAATATAGACGAACACTTGACTACGATCTCGCTTGATGGTAAGCAGTGATGTAGCCTTTTAAAGTAAAGCGCACTGGCCCAGAAGTAGCCTGTTCACTTCTCTTGAAGATTCTCACGTCATACGTGGACGGAAATACTGACGCCGACAAACTGTTCCAATCCCTGACGGTTCGCATTACGAACGACGTAGCAAAACGCTTCGTTCTAATGCGCGGAATACCTACAACATAAAGACGAATGGATGATGAATGTTTACAATTATAAAATGAAAAGTGATTACATATAAATTATGTAATAACTTTTACAATAATCACATATAAAACTATCATACTAGTAAAAAATAATAATGCGACTACTTGTATTAAAATACGCGTGCAAACAAACGTTACAACAAGCATCATTTAAAAAAGTAGTTTAATATAGGATGGGCCAAAAATTTTTGCACTTTTGAAACATGTCTAGAAATAAAAGTACAAATGTCATTTTGTTTATGA
>DWHU01001728.1:0-11569 GCA_018247975.1 Parides photinus
GGTTATTGGCAATGGTTTTTACAGCCGGCCGCCTGCCTGACACTAACCCTCTTTGGGAAAGCCAGTGATATTTAATTGCTAAACCGCACATAACTAGAAAAGTCATTGGTGCAGGACCTGGATTCGATCCCACGACCCCCGATTCGAAGGCCGAGGTCCGTAACCACTAGGCTATCACGGCTGTCTGTATAGCATCTTATGTAATTGAATTTATTTCTAAACGCCTTATGTCTTATTACACCTTGTATAAAGCATATCAACGTCTTTAGCGTATTTTATAAGCGATGTTATTTTTAAAAAAAATCATGAACCAGAATTAAACCTTGTTTATAAATGGCATGGAATCTACAATCGGCTTATGCCTATATTAACTTTTAAATAAATAAAAAATGGATACATTGATCCGTTTCCGCTACTAATCGAGTTTCCCTGTCCTGGAGCTCAATAAATGCATAAGAGCTGGACAGTTCAGTTCTAACTATGATTTATCATATTGGGTTTCATTGTCTCAGAAGGATAAAGAAGTAGTTTAATTGTTACTAGTTTTTCTGTGTACGTCATAAGCTTGTATAATAGTAAGTAGTCCATGATATAGATTCAAACAACGTGCTGTATTCGCCAAATTGTTAGCATTGCTTTTCTTGCTTTTGCAATGTTTATTTGTTAATATCTATAAAAAACTCACTAGTCACTTCCAGCCTGATATAACTTAATGTTTAAGTCACATTTTCCTCAGCTCCAAATCTTACGACTGCGAAGCTTCCTTCAACTTTACGACTTTTGAACGTCCTCCCCCCGTCCGGTTCACTCTTTATTTATATCGAGTTATTTTTGTTTGGTACTTTTTAAAGTGTTCAAGTTTATTTACTTATCGTGACTTTCGTTCGTAAGTTACATGTAAAACACATGTATTAATTTATTATTGACATGATAAAAAATCTAATTACGTCAAAGTTTTGAAATCTTTAAACTGCCTGATACGTACGAGTACTTAAATATCAATTACATAAGAACTTTACATACAAAAAAAGCTTAGTTGAAATTAAACTGTATAGTGATAGCTGAACGTTTTGTGATGATGTGATTTCAAACGAGAGCACGAACATCGCCAAGTATTTTTTGTTTCGAAAAGCATTTGGTTTTTAGATTTCTTCTCCAGTGCTGGATAACATTGCATTATTCAGTACAGCTATCATTTATCAATAGACGAGGATAAACTTAAAGTATTAGAGATTCGTAGCAATGTATTTTATGATTCCAAATAGCAACCATAAAATGTCTCTAGATCCGTGTGATACAATGACGGTGGATGTATAAAACGTGTGACCTGACACATTGTAGGTGACAGTGTCAGACTTGCGTCGCCGCCCGTGCACCGCGCGAAGCTGCACAAGGCGACGATGCACTTTGAGCCGCACAAGTACTGATGCCGTTTTACGAGCTGCTGGAGTTTCGAAGCATCGCGTTACAGCGCTGCGAATGTTTCGTTTCTGTATCTTTTTGTTAACGTAACGTCTTAAAATGTGTTAAAGTAGATTAGACATAATGTCTTCTTACTATGTTGAAACTGAGAATATACAAGATCCTTTCGACACTAAGGTTTACCGGAACAAAACTTTATTACAGTTAAGCTCGTTTTGTATTTTTACTTTAAGATTACCATGTTCTGTCATATTGTATAAAAATAACAAAAATCTGTGTTAGCTGCTGTAGAACGATTATGTATGTTGGATCGTTATATGAAAAATACTTAAGTCAATTGCCAAATCTTTATACCTCTTTGTATATCTTAATCCTTCTTATCCATATTTGTCTTCTGTCATTCTTCTGTCTGGTGTACCACGTAAAAATACAAGCTTCTGATTTTTAATTTGAAAATCGTATAAAAATTAAGAAAAAATAGCTTTTAAAACCTTTTTCCCCACATATATACATGTAATACATACAGACCACCTGACAAGTCCTTCAATGTTTGTTGGTATTCCAATAAAGTACCGCTTATCAAGAATTGTAGACTTGAATGTGCTGATATGAAGAAATGAAACTCTTTGATCAGGTTCCGGTAATAGAGACATGTCACCGCCGTATATGAGATAGTTCCAACGGGATTACATTTTTATATGATTAAATTCTTTCAGTATTAGTATCATAAATAGATTGTCGCTTGAATTAACATAAGCGGAGATTTCATTAGGATATAAGACTCAAATCCTATTTATCAAAAAATAGTTCAGTTCACCGGTAAGGTAAATTTTATTACTGTCCTAATCCCCGTTTCTTCTATAAAGAATTTCTTTCAACGTATTTCCGCTCAATTTGCGTCATTACCGTCCATTTTTCCGTAACTGAGCGCCGCGTTAAGGTGCTTTGATAAATTACAAGAAAGAGGTGGCCGAATTACACAAAGCACCTTCGAAAATAAATCACACGTCTCTGATCCACCGCCGGGTCGTATATCAACCGGAGCTCACCTGAAGGCTTCCAGGCTGGAGACACACCGGGGCTGTGCGTAGCCTCAGGAAATACTGGAAGCTTGTAGGCGTTGTATTATAACTAGCTACAAACTGACGAGACAGTTGAAAATCGTAAAACTGTCTATTGCATTTACTATGTCATATTATTCTGTTACAGCCGTGAGTATTTCAGTGTCTAATGATCACAGCTACCCCATGTTCATGATCATCACGTGCATCAGCGATCACGTTGATAGCAACTGTTAAAGTTTCCTCATCACCATTAATTACAGTTGATGCATACATCTTCAACCGTAGCGATATAATTCAAACTTGAGCAATCCTTCTTCAAAGTTGTGTAAGTTGCAAATAAGTTGCATTTACAGTGCAAACGCAAGCGCGCAATAAAACACCGCAGCCGGCACTTGCAGTCGCACGCGCGGCGTCGGGACGAGTTGCAAGTTATGCGGCAGGTGACGTTTCACGCAACTTGTGCTCACTTGGCAGCATTGCTTAATATGTATGTTCAGTAGCAGGCAGAAGTACAGGCCGATGATGATCATTTTAAAACACTTGTAGACAAACTTTGAATTACGCAGTGGTCACCGTTGCTTAATGATAACAACACTTGAACAAATTGTAGATCACTGTAAGTTTTGTAGGTTAAGACATATTTTTGTCATATATGTAAATGTCACGTAAACTATATGAGAACAGAATATCGTGATGGTTCAGTTTGTAAGGCGGTAGCTATATACGTCTCAAAGAAGCGTAGGTTCGATTTTCGCTGAGCTCAAGCTTCCGGTGAAGGAAAACATCGTAAAGAAATCGATAGGTTCCAAACACAGCTTTTGTGAACATGTGTCATTCGCCAACTCGAACCTGGCCAACGTGATGTGAAAAGTTTGATGTAAAGGTACTTGGACTTGTTTTTAAGCACATCAGCGGGCCCCGCATAATTTATGAGCTGGTCAAGTTTGATTTATCTGAAACGTACACAAACCAATCCAATTTTCGTATATTTATCGATCACTTCTGCTGTGTAATCTTTCTCGTCCATTACGCTTTCCGTCCCGTCATTGTTTGCGGGACCGGGATTATGATAAATTACGTAAAATCTCCGGCAGCTCCGGGACCGAGAGCCGGGCGTGGTCCCGGCGCACCTCCGGCGGAGCAAACGCGGAGTCTCCTGACAGGTATCGAGGCTGCGGCCGCCGGCGCCGGCGTAACGAGAGCCGGGACTCCGGCAGGAGTTATACGAAGCGACTCACACGACACCTACCTATTAGTTAATGATGAGGAGATAAAGGAGGTGCAGTTACTGACATACATGTAAACGTATCTCTGTTGTATTTATAATATTCACCTGATGGTAATATTTCTGTCTTTAACAACGTGATGCAAAGTAGGATGGTATCCAGCATCGTATAACCCTCGTTGCTACAAACCTAAGATATTAAGTCTTGTTACCTCAGTAATTTCTCCAACTACAGCGCCCTCCAAAGCGGAACATAGGAATGTTTGCACAATAACCGCACGGCTGCAATAGAAGCTGCGGTGGAACAAAGATCTATTACCTGTATAAACACTAAACTATACAAATACAAATGAATGAACATTATTAAATAACACATTCTCATGTATTTGTAAATTTAAAATGTTTTTGTACGTTTACTGTAAATTAAAATAGTGTTTTTACAGAAAAGCTCGAATGGCGCTCTGAATACAAAAGGTAATAGTAAACAAAAGCTTATAAACGTGTAGAAGAAACCTCAATTGAAAACAAACTATCCTCCGCAGCGCACAAAGTGGGACGCGAACTCGCGGAACCCTTTTCAAAATTATAAATAGACATCAAAGCTTTGTTCGTGAGGAGCTGACATGTCGCGACACGCCCGCACTGCCCTCACAACACCCTGTATAGCGTTTTATATAGGAATGAGTGCTGATCTGTACTCATCAACTCCTATCGACTAACGGCCCGAAGAAGTTGGTAAGCAGAAACAGGGAGCCAACCGCCAAGGTCAGACGGAGTAAGAACCTTGAGTATCGCCCGTATGTACTCATGAGTGGCTCGAGACGATTGCTTACCAGGTGGAACAGCGACCTGGTGATCATAGAAACTCATATGGACTAACGAAGCTGTTTTAGACGAGGAAACGATGCTTTAATTGTTTTTATATCTGGGGTTAGAGCCTGGCCAATGGTCACACTAACCCAGTAACAGTTTATTCGCTATTTGCTTGAAGGGAACGCATACGCTGGCAAGTTGCTACATTCCTTCGCTGTTAGAAGTTCGTTGATGTTGTTCCAGTTTCAGCAGTTAAAGCACTCTTCAAACTAAAATAATTTGAAGAGTGCTCTAAACTCCAATTACGCTTAGTAAAAACGAAAGGCGACATAGCATTGCAGCTATACCTTCCCGGTCGAAGACCAACAAACAGACCCAAGATAGGTGCAATGCGCAAAGACCGAAGTAGAAGAGAAAATGAGAAATCTGTTTGCGACAACATTTAGGATAATGGCCAGGAAAACAAAAAGAGAGAGACGAAAGATTTTAATACAAGCAGAGGTTCCTATCACAATGATGTACAGATACCAAATACAAGTAACTTACTTGTCAATTATATATTTGCCCCGCACACGAAGTCTGTTTAAGGCCTGTTTACGGCGTGTAAACAAATCTGATCCAACGCCCTCTTCTGCATACACTTTTGTATGAAACTGAAAGAGAAAGAAAGCCGAAGTTCACCTTTAAGTTATTCATGGAACCTTTCGCTCGTTCGATGTTCGGTACAACGTATTCATAAAAATCAAATCCGCGCACGAGAGCGCTTTCATGTGTATATTTCGCTTGAAGATTTTCGTTGGTGCTTTGACAAAGCTGTTGTGATGAACACAATTTCATTAAAAGCTCGCCGTTTGTTTGTCGCGCGCTGTATATTGCGCGAACGCTCGGCCCACATTTAAAATTCATTACATATATAATTTTTAGAGCTTTTAGTAACTTTAGCGTTTCGTTGTTAAGCGCAGAGTTCGGATACGCGGAGTTTAGACTTCTGCCGTAGTTACCAAATATTACTATGCTTCAGTTTTAATATTATTCAATGAATATCAAAGTAACGAAACAATTCGTGCTATCAAATTGATACAATGTATGACATCGGAACTCTCCATATTGTATTAGAGTCATTACGAGAAGCATTAGATGAAGGGGCTTGTCTTTTTGTGAAATGCAATAAATACTCTATAACTATAGTTTTCAAAGTGTCATTAAAGTACAACTTAAATTTGAATCAGTCGAAAATTTTTAGCGGGAGTTGTGTCATTGTGGTCATATTTGGTAAGGCCCGGTCAGCAGTTACATATTTCGGATGTTTTTTCGGCAGCACCTGAAATAAATGTCCGTGTAAAATTGAAATAAATGAAAGAAAGAATATAATACAATAAAACATAACTGCGCGGCAGTTAAGTTTTAGCAGCGAACTTTCCTCCGGCAATAATACGTGTAAGGCGTCAAAGTTTCGCTTCGGAACTTTTGTAACGGTGTTCTATCGGCGGTAAGTTCTCGAACATTCCGCGTCGTTATGTGATTAACTGAGAGTTGTACGTTCGCCCAGTAATAAAGAGTTAAACAATTGTATGAGTGCTACTAACGGGTGGATTGAAAGTCGTTTTACTGCCGTTAAAACGGGCTACTGTATTTGTTACACAGTATGCTGCGGACGAGCTTTTCTTTAGCATTTCATTGCAAATACCACTTTCCGAAAAACATCCGCGGAGTGCTCTGACGCTTGTATGTTTCAAAATAAAAGATCACTATACTTCAACTTCATGTGGTTTATAGTCTAAAGCGAAGTCACTGCAAAGGAAACTAGATTCTTGCTAAGTATATCTGTACGTCGGAGCAGCTATATTAAATACAAGCTCGTGTGTGGGGTAGTGCTGTCGTGTCTGGCATGTAGTAGCTGTGTACCAGCGGCTGCATTGGACCACGAGCTGACATGTACCAAACATGATAGCCTGGGTCAGTGGCATATACCATAGTAGCAAGTCCTCAGTGTTCTACATATTACATTTCGGAGAGTGTACACAAGAAATGCATGAATTGTTTCCGCCATCGGACGTACAGACAGCAGGCATTCATCACATCCTCGTCGAAAGCCCGCACTCCAGGAGTCGAGTTTTATCGCCTCGTGCAGTATTATAAACTCAAAACGGCTGTGGCTTTACAACGTATATTAATATTAATATACTCACTTAAAATTATTTTCATTTAATTATTTTCGCTTTAGAATCAACTCAAAACACGAGCCTACATAAATAATTTTTACCAGATCACACACTCGCCCGGCGAGAGCTTTAACGTACTAGCAATAAGGACCGGAGTCCCTCACATCCGTCGCACGGGGACACGTTACAGGTAATGTAAGAGGTTCGTAATAATTCTTCAATTAAGCAGAGGGTTGAAACAGGAGTACGAAAACACGCGGATCATGTCACAGGAGAAAGCGGGTTCATATAATGGAATGAAATGAAGTTTCTATTTAACTGACACAAAGGAGAACCTACTAAAACCATGAGAATTGTTTAGGGAGAAGTGTTATAAACAAAGTAGTTATAAGGATATCTGCGATGCAAGTAGCCACTGTTATAAAAATTTGAATTTCAGAGATTGTTTTAAGCTTGCCACTTGGACCGGCTCCTGTCCCACAAGGGAATCACTTGTGAAGAGAAGATTTATAGCTCGAGCTCCAGAGGAATTAAGTCGGCATGAGGAACACTTAGCCGATTACCCCGAAATAACCCCGCACTAATACATCTGAAACAGGAAAATGTGTACGACGAATATGGAAAAGAAATACGTTACAGTTAACGGTTAGAACGTTTTTTCTGGCGACATCATTTGCGTGGAGGGGAAGGAGAAATCGTACCGATAAATTCTTGTGAAGGTAATAATTATGGTAATTTTATAAATAACTGGGTTTTGAATACGTATACTGCTGCTAGGGAGAGGAAGGTTAAAGGAGAGTGTGGATTACCCTCAAGATGATAGACGACAGAGAAATTCGAGAAGAAAAAGATGTATAGTAACGGGTTAAGTGGAGGAATAAACATTTATGAAATTTGATTAAAAACACAGGAACCTTGACATATTTTAAAACGAGTTTAGATACACAGACAAGCAAGATATTAATGTAGAGTTGAATTATGTGCTAGCTTATTTAATTAAGCCAATGCTACCCGAAGCATCAACTTACAGTTTGAATATAATATTTCACGAATACAACTGCAATTAGTACACCGAGAACAAGTTTAATAAAACGAGAATTCCTTCTCGCGTTACAAATGCGGGCAAACAAGTGAGTGCGCAACGAAAAGCATAACCCAGAAAAGTTTTTAGTCAAATTTACATGCAAGTAATGAAATCTGAAACAAAGAGAAACTTGAACTGAAATATTTTAAACATTGCGAACCTTTTAAAGTTAAATCCGAGCGTGCAACTGAACTGCGAGGCTCTACAGCAACTGTTGTTTGTACTACACAACAGCATACTTTCAAAAGAAGAAGATTCTGATGGCTGACTGTCTTGTATTAAATTATATCGTTCTGTATATTTAAAATTTAGGCTAAGTTGGAAAGTACCACACACCGTATTGTCCATCGCAAAGCAGCGACGAAGAACGGAAACTTAACGTAACATAATCAGATAACTTTATCGATCACGAACCCTAATACGATAGGAGAGGCGATATGAAAAAAGACTACTTCTATATCAAGCGGGTCGGCATTCCCGCGGGAGGGGGCGAGAGGGGGGATACGAATGACACTATCAAAAATGTTATTCCACGAGGGAGTGCCGCCGAAGGGCTTAGACCGAAGAGCGGAGATAATGTGACACACGAGCCTCTAGAACGAGCAGCAGATTGGTGAGGAAAGTGGAAACTGAAGAGTAAACACATCGCGTGATCGTAACAACTTAGATATTAATGAAGCTGTACATATATAACATATAACTGGCCAGTAATTTGCAAGAGAAAGTTTGTTAAATCTCAGATTAACGGGTTAACTAGGGGGCGGAATAGGGCCTAGAGAATTAATCTCATCACAGGAGCTTCCTATAATAATAAACAGCATACTTAATATTCCCTCTGCCTTCTCTTTTAACCAACACTGCCAAAGTGCGGGTCCGCGGATGTCACATATTTACAAACTTAGCTACCATCGCTTTCACAGCAGCTTGAGCCTATTAGTAAACGAACAATGTTCACCGACTCTACTGTTAGCGGTATCGCTTGACACAGGTCATTACTTCTTGTTAATTACAATCAGATACGATGTAAATACTAATCGGAGATCATCTAATACCTCCGCAACATCTGCTTAATAAACAGCGACGTACAAAAATAGCTGTTTTAGTTTGTTAGGTGCTGTAAGTTGAAAAAGACGTCTGATATGAAGAGCTCAACGCAGTGTAAGTATCCTGAGTAACGATGGATCGGCTTCCTGATATATACAGAAATCCGTATAAATCCCCATCAGCGTGTATCCGTCGGATGGCGAGAGTTCGCGCCGCCTTCTGTTGATTCAACGCCGCGTAATTTATGATACAACGCGGCGGCGGCGCTCGGAAACGAAACTTTCTGATGACTTTCTACTAATTACAACATTACATTGAGGAGCGCACTGTGAATAAACTGCGCTCGTAAACTTTCATTGAATAAGGCTCATCGGATACTTTGAAGCCGTTAAAGTAAGCCGCGCCGCCGACGTTTACATTCATTAATTAACTACGTCTTATTTCTACGAGAGTGTAGTGTAGGCAACAATGATACAGACAGGTTCTCTAAGGCTGCGATTTCAGCGTCTCACATGGCGTTGGGTGGTGGGCTTTTAGGGTCCAGCCTAGCTTATTACCTGATTCAAGTTGTAAACTATTCTCGTCCTGTCTAACCTTTAGTACGACGGTGAAAACAGGACCGTTGCTCATAAGAGCGTGCGTTAAACATGTTTCTGGAATAGAAATGTTGAAAATTCACTTGTACACAGCAGCCTTGATGTTAATATCGTCGACAAGATACAAGAAAGTAATCTGCGATGGCATGGACACGTTAAAAGAAGGCTTTTTGATTATGTTGACAACCAGGCACAGCAGTTTTCCATCCCCGGTTGAAGACTAGCAGGTAGACCTAGGTAGACAAATTAATTGTATAGGTTTGTTAAGAACAATACAAGTAGAGAAGAAATGTAAGGAAAATGATCTGTAAGTCTGTATGCCACTTTGTTGTTCTTCAAGATCATTTTAACTTAACATTGTGAGATGTACATTTAACTATTACTCTTAATAAGTCTTCAAATAAGCGTTTAAATGATTCTAGATAATTTACGACAAGTAACGTTTTCTTCTAGCACACAGTGATCGTCTCCGTGGATTATAGACTATCGGAGTTTTGATTAATGTATTCAAATTCCCGTTGATTTGTAATGTGCTTAATCTTTTGTGTAACTACTGAGTTAACACTGTGACAGATTGAACGTTAAATAAAGGAGAAACGGTTAAGCCGTGACGGCTCTACCGCGGCGAGGCCGTCGCTACGGTAATGAGAGGCTGCGGGCGGCGGGGGATTGCTAACAAAGCCTTTTAATTGTGCTCGTATGATTAATACCTCCCGCTGAATAACTATTAAATTAAACACATGTTTACACCGCCTCGTGTTACCTTTTGTTAGCTTAATGATTGCTGTAAAGTAGATATCGCGGTACGTACCAAGTAACTGCTATAAAGTTATAACCAAACTACGGCCAGCAGCTACCGGAAAGTAGCGGCGATCAAACATCATAATGATTATTTAATACGTGAAAAGCTTTAATAATATTGATTTTATATTATAGTTACACTCATAAGCAGGTAAAATTAAAGAACCTTGCTCAGTTATTGATAAAGTTTTCACCTAATTCCGTATAATTATTGACACAAAGTTCAATGAACTTGCCTCCTGCTATACGTTTCCGTTCAATTTGCCGGCGAAAGTAAATCTCGTCTGACTCGCTTATGTTTTAACCGAGTTCAGAAGTTTAAGTTAGTGTTAACAAACTCCCGCTCGCAACCTGAGTTATCCGGAACTCTGAGACTGTGTGTGGGGAATAGTTTAGAACATTTTTCAATTCGTTTAACTTAAACGAAGGTTAACTTGCGAGTAGCGTAGTTATATATGAACGAATGAATTTTTAACCTCTTACTCCTTATGGTTTAGGAGACACACTGCAACGAACACACCATTGACCAGAAAGACTATAACTCTTCCTTATATGTTTTACTGTAAACGTTTTATCGTTATTTCTTTAAACATTATTGTCAGATGAAATGTTTTTTAACATTCCATGTTTCTTTTTTTACAACCTTAACAATTTATCAAACATGGGGCCTGAGAGTCCGGATCGCAAGCTCCCAACGTTCAAGTGAACACTTTGATCGTCTCTGCGTTAGTTTTCTTCAAACAAACAGACTTCAGACGCCGCAGACCTCGTGACACAGATCTGCGGTCTCACTCTCTCTGAATACTAGATCCTGTCAACAGTATTCACTTTTCTCGTCTGCATCACATCCCGTCTCCTCAAGGCCTCTATGTTTTATTTATCCTCGTTCATTTAAAAAATAGCCGCACCCGCTTGCATAATACAGAGTGCACTCTCTTCCGTACTGCATTTGCATTTCTGAGAAACTTTGCACTGGAGATGTTCTTCTGCTTTAGACGTAAATAATATATTTCCTTTGCTACAATTTCTTTAAGAACTATTTTATTTGCGGCGTGTTTAAAGTTTTCGAAATTTTACGAAACAAACTTTAGTCGCGTTTTCTTTTTCCTCTAGTACACTATTGTTTTGTTTGTCGGTTTTATTTATTTGAAACCTTTTATACTGCTTCATAACAAAAACATAACTTGCACAAGTTTTTTAACTAAATCAATAACAGTCGTTGTTAGGTTGTTTTTCAACACCACAAGACGAGATGAACGTGGGCATTGGTGAAAATATGTGTATTTTTTTTGTCCTTCCCATTTTCCCAATTAATTTCTTGGGGTTGGGGCAGTGTGTCAGTCTCCATCTGTACTAAA
>DWHU01001729.1:0-11568 GCA_018247975.1 Parides photinus
GCCTGTCGCTAACCCTCCTTGGGAATGCCAGTGATATTTAATTTCTTAAAGCGCACATAACTAGAAAAGTCATTGGTGCGCGCGCCTGGATTCGAACCCACTACCTCCGATTCGGAGACCGAGGTCCGTAACCACTAGGCTATCACGGCTTCTAAAACTATTTATAATATTTTTTAAAATTCCATTACAGTGGCGCTGGCGTTGCCAATGGAGTTTCGTGAGCATCATAGCGATTGGGCTGGTGCTGTATAATGCCGTTGCGAACATTTGGCTGCTGCACCCGCAGTCCTGCCCGGTGCACGCGACGCTGTCTCCGACGGCGCCGCCGACCTGCGAGCCCTGCCTCGACACCGTGGCGAGCGCGGCCGTGGACGACGACCCGATAGCGAGGCTGGACCTCCGGCTGGGGCGGTGGGACGGCGCGCGCGCCTACAGGTTGTTCGACTACGCGGCGGTCGGCGACATGTACGCCGAGGCGTCCGCCGGCCGGCGCGTGTGCCTCGCCACGCAGAGCTCCATCGAGCGGCTGCACGAGCTGCTGCGTATAGCAGCGCACTGGAGCGGGCCCGTCTCCGTCGCCGTGTTCGTCGCGGGGGACGAGCTGAGGTTGCTGAGAGCGTTCGCGATGTGGCTGTTCCGATGTCAGCCCGAAGTGTATTCGCGGCTGGCGATCCACGTGGCGACGCCCGGCGAGCGGCCGGGGACGCAGGGTGCCGTGCCCGCCTGGGCGCGCGACTGCGACGCGAAGCCGCTGCCGCCGGGGGAGAGGCGGGCGGACACGGTCGCCTGGAGGGCCCGGCACCCCTACCCACAAAACCACCTAAGAAACCTCGCAAGGAGGAACTGTCACACGCCCTACGTATTTCTAGTTGACGTGGACATAGTGCCCTCGAAGGGGATGGCGGAGTCTCTGGACGAGTTCCTAGAGGCGACGCCGAAATGCCCGCTGTGCGCGTACGTGGTGCCGACGTATGAGCTGGACAGGAGAGTCGCCAGGTTCCCGTCGAATAAGTCGGAACTGCTGAGGCTGTCCAAGAACAAGCTGGCGATACCATTCCATAGAAAAGTGTTCATATACAATCAGTATGCTTCGAATTTTTCCAGGTGAGTGCAGCCAAGCTTCGTAACTATAAGTTTTGAGTACGTACGCATCAGGATGTGACTTACTAGCAAGTGCGCGTCGTGTGCAGGTGGGAGGCGAGCGGCGGCAACGAGAGCTCCGCGGCGCACGTCAGTCACAACGTGACCAACTTCGAGCTGCTGTACGAGCCCTTCTACGTGGCGCCCGACACCGTGCCGCCGCACGACGAGCGCTTCCTCGGCTACGGGTTCACCAGGAACACACAGGTAGGTCTGACTTCAATGAACTCTGTGGCTTACGAAGCGGCGAGGACGAGCGAGATGTTCATATTGCGGTAGATGATACAAAAATAAAACAAAGAAGATACAAGATGATCGGTAATAGGTGTACTAAGATTTAAAGTTATGAATGTTTATGTCATTTCCTGTCAATTACCGTATTATAACGTTTTATTTCTCTATACAGTTTAACTTTTTTATAGTTTAATAATTGATAATTATGAACAAATTATGTAAAACCACAAAAAGTACGAAAACTTTCGTTACGTCATTACAAGCATATAAAAAATGCAAAAAAATAGCACATTAGTTGACAGAAAATGAGTTAAACATTAACCGTTTTAAAGCTATCACACATCTATAATTAATCGTCCTGTTAATGACGCCAAGGGAACTGATCAACGTTTTGTCACCGGACGGCTTTCCGTCCGTCGCAACTTGATATCGCGCGTACGTTAATCTCACTGGACGACCAATTTGTGACCTCTGGATTATGGTGTTACTTGATTACAAGGTCGAGGATAGTGGAACGTTTATGCATCTCTTTTATTGTAGAAAAGTAAGCTAACAGTATTGATACAACTGATCGTTGTTTTCATGCAACTGGCCAAGATCGTCTGGACTGACTGGCCCGGCGAAGATGTTTTGCATCTTTTGATATTTTCATAAAATGTACTGCCGGGATTATTTAAAAGGGGTTGTTCATCATCAATATACAACACAACGCCAAATTCCTTCCTTACTCCTTTTTTTTTTAAAGAAAAGAGCTTAAGAGTTTACCATCTCCTTACAGATTGGCAACGCAGTCGCGACTGCTAAGATGTTGCGAATGTCTATAGTCTTAACACTGTCTATCAGGTGAACTCTGCCGGCTCGTACCATAAAAAAGAATGTTTCTGATCTTTACTTCTAATTTACTAACATTAGTAGAGATAGTTTCTGAATGTTATGTGAATGTGGTGTGCAAACGTATGTAAACATCGGCATACCGCGCGCGCTGGCCCGGCTCCAGCGGCCGCGTCCGGCGCGTCACCAGCGTCACTGACGTGGGCGTCACATATCTACACTAGTGCACGGCTACATGACCGGAACGACACTTATAGTTTATTACATTTTACATATATATTCACAGTATAAATGACAGATAATATCCTAAAACCTTGAGCAAGTTTAATAGACTTTACTTCCTCTTAAACACGAATCATCATTATCAGCGGACACACGACCACTGCAGGGCATAGGCCTCCCCGAGGATCTGCACTCCAATCAGTCAAACATTAATAATTTATATCTAATCTCATAAATATTTATATCTTATGCAATAGGTATATTTACTATACCTCCGATAGATATATGATTGCAATGGAGTAACCCCGGTTGGTGTTAGATCTCTACCGGAGACCGTCTAGGTATGTACCACCGCTGCTACTGTTTCTGCTGCGAAATAGTAGTGTGCAAATATTACTGCGTTCTTTCTGTACTGTTTTACTTTTCGGAATAAGGTATAAGTTTCTATAATAATATCTCTGAAGAAATCCAAAGATTATGTTAAGGCAAGGTTAGGTAAGGCAAGGTAAGGAAGGTCTGTACGTGGTAGAGCCATGCTTCGGCATGAATTGGCCGGCTCGACCGGTGTGATACCACGGCCTCACTCTGAAACCAGGATCTGTTTTTTCGCTGAGTGAGTGAGGTTTCCGGAGCCCAACACCCCTCCCTCCCCATGATTTTCCCTCCTAAAAGGCCGGCAATGCGCCTGTAACTCTTGAGTTGCGGATGTCCATGGGCGACGGCAGTCGCTTACCATCAGGTGACCCATTTGCTCGTTTGCCTCATAAATAAATAAAAAAAAAAAAGGTTGGTCAATAATATATTTTATTGCATCGACAAGTACACACGAGATAAACATGCCTCGGATTAGTATCATACTGATGATCACGTGCCAAAGAGAAAATTTTTAAAAGAAAAAAAATTAATAACTATTGAGATTCTTGGTTTTCTCTCGATAGAATTAATATTGCGGACCTGGTATATGGAAAAAACTGGGATTAATATTGGGATGCATATTTAAATGTGCTTCATATCAAAGTTTTAGCTTTTAGAAGGTGCTTAGGAAAGTCTATTGAAACAATAAATATTTGTTTCATTGTAGATTTTACTGAAACCTTTATGGCGGGCTGTCAGTTGTATTTTTTTTTAATTCGGTCCAGCTCCCGCCGGAATGAGGCTACGGCGACGCGGCGCACGGACTGCGTCGCGTAAATATATCACCGGCCGCTAATATTTAGATCACGATGTGTATTTTTTTAAACACATATTTTTAAAATACAGATTAAAAAGATATTCGTGTAATTTATTCTTTTACACTTTGTGGTATATTTTTAGGCTCCACCTATAATTATGTATGTATGTTGTATATACTGGTAACACCGCAGCTCTTAACTCTGCTGCTAGGCATTACGGTGATTTAAATGGCGTTGTAGCTAAAAAATAGTAGGTAACGAAACTTAATATCTTATGACGTGCAAGTTTAGGTGCTGAATATCATCCCTGTTAGCGCCATTTTATCTGTTCTCGTTGTTTCGTTGAATAAAAGAAATATTCTGGTTGTCAACATATGAGATAATATCTGGTTGAGCAAGCTTCTCCATTTTTTGTTATGCAGTAAGTTAAATATTATCGCAAGGATTCTTTCACAAAAAAATTCAATGGTTTCGTTGAAAAATGGGAACATGTATTGAGTTTTTTTTAATTTTCTTTTTTTAGGTTAGGGTCGCCGGCGAGCCTTGGCAACGTATGCGCGATAATAAATAAGGTTTTTCCGTAGGCACTGGACGGATGGTAATTGTCCAGGCCTTAATTTATAGGTCCGCGCCGCGCCGCCGGCGATATTGAAATGCCATTGGATTAATGAGTTTAATTTGCAACCTGTGACGTACGGTACGCGCGCCGCGGGGCTCGTAAATTTGTGCGGATTTATTTTTGAACACCATATCCGTTACCAAATCATATTTCAGTGCCTGGTTTTTATCAGTTTTGCTAATCGTATCACAAATGTCTAAATAATGTTATAATATTATACCACAAAGTGACATTTAGAAGACAACCACGTTTTTCTTTAAATCGCCTAACAAAAACTTTTAGCCGTAATAGCTCACTGAACTACAGTTTTTAGTACAGGAAAATGCCATGTTGCAACGAAAATGCAACGACATGTTCCAAAAGCAGCTTTTGTGGATCTGTGTCGTCCGCGAACACTTGGTCCTGAAGGTCCTTTCCCAAGAGTAAGAACATTAAGCGGTCTGTTTATTATTTAAACCTTTGAAAATATAATTGTTAAAATTTGCGTAACGTATGAATGTACGCACACGAACGCTATTTTCACGTAAAGGTCTTTTATATATCCATTTTGTTACAACTCAGTGTACAACAAATAAAGAGAAGATTGTTTGATTTCTCTTTAAGTTCTTTACAACATTAATTTAATTGCAACATTTAATATATTCAAGATGATATTCTAATCAGCCGTTTATAAAGATCTAAAATAACCTACACATTGAGCTAGTGATTTATTTGTCTATGATTACAATTTAGAGTTCTATTTTAGGAAAACTGAAGTACCAATGGGGTATTTTTCACGATAGTGTGAATGACAATGAAGAGGCAGACCTTTTGTCTAAAACTGCTAGTTCAGAAGAGGTGCAGATTATTGTACAACCAAATTTTTGTGAAATTCTCTGTTAGTGTAGAAAAAATGCTGTGAAATTTTGATGATTCACTTTCATGAGAGGTCCAAGAAGAAAGGTGTGTGGAACAAGACATTGGTAAAGGAACAGCTAAATACACCATGGTTTGAGCGAGCGGAAATTTTCAGAAATTTGTTGTAACAGCACAGAGTACGTTCCGGTTATATATCTATAAATGAGGTCAAATATTTAATAAAAAACGGTGAATGTTGAAGATCTGTATCGCATAGGGAAAGTGTTCGAAATGAAGAAAGCAGGTTTAGATTTGAATTAATTCTCCAGCAGCGAGATGACTTACTGAAGCCGGCACTGAGCTCGGCGAGCGGATGGATCCGAGCACTCTGCTGCCAAACCACCTGGCAAACTGCCAATGTTGCCACACTCCAGTAAATTCAATCGCTGACGCTTCATCTGACGTTGGAGCTTTCATTATCCAGTGTTTTTCCCCTGTCTCGTTTAAACTTAGGCTATAAAAAACTTGCAACTTACAATAGACCAGATAAGTATACAAAGCTCAATTCAATTAAATATGTAACATATTCATGATATAATTCGGGTTGTTTTTTTAATCTATTTATGAATTGCTAAACAAAATTTACAAGTCATACAAATCTGATGTCTATCTTTTATTCCTTTGAACTGAGATATAGTGCATCGTGCCGATTGAAAATATGAATTGCAAACACTTGCGCTGATGCTATTTCTGTTCGTCGGCGTTAAATTACGATGACCTTAAATAAATGCACCATATTGCGTTCATCTCCTTGACAGCTTGATATATAATACGGCTGAAGTCGCATTTAGTTATAGCCTTTATAACATTATCTACAGCATTAGTTGTCAAATAGGTTATAACATGACGTGTAAAAGTGCCCTTAAGAACCGTGATTTGTTGGTCACTACAAATATTAACGTAGGCAGATACCAGTTTTGGAAGGGGTCTTTGGAGAAAAAAGCTTGGAAACCTCTGATCTTCATCGTTCATCAAACTTATGTCTACTTGATATTACTATATTGCAGAACTTCAGAGGCTGTTTCAAACGTGACCTCTTCAGAGGGTTAGTGGTAGTAGAATAAATGAGAAAACAGGTTTCAACAAACGAAATCGTTGAAAGAGTATCTAAAACGAATGAAATCACATTTATTTTCACTAAGTTTCATATCGTTACAGTCACGTCGGGAATGCTTTTTAACGGGGGCATTAAGAGAGATGAAAACGTAACATTTGCGTCAATGACGTGTATTTGAAAGCAGCCGTAAACAACGGTTAGTTGCAGAAATAGACTGTAGTTGTGAACACGGCGGATACATATTTTTGTACCGGGCGGCGCGTGTAACGCGACACCGGACAGGGTTGCCCGCTTTAGCATTTCATTTACTTCACCTTCTGATGAAAGAAAGAAAGAAAATAAGCTTTATTAATTAAAATATACAGTTTTGTTAACAATGGTTACAAGCATATATAAAAAAATACCGAAAAGGCACCCAGCTCAGCTACATGCTGCAGAATAAATATGCAGCGCTGATTTTCAGCTGGTGCCGGTCAGCTAGAGTTAAAAAAGTTGCAAGACAGGAAAGGAACTTATTAAGGAATTTAAACTTATAAATAAGAAATTACAATTACTGCTAGGAATAGATATACTAAGAAAAACAAAAGGAGCAGATTACAAACATACAGCTAAAAATAAAAAAAATAAACACAAACAATAAAGGCAGTGAGGATTAGCAGAATTCACAAAATTTGCTATAAATGAAAATAAAGAAGCTACGTAAAAAGTTAAATCGAGACCTATATATTCCCTCTTGACCATAATAACTGATGACGTCATCAGGCCTTTCCTGTCCCAAAGCAGAATCTTAATAGAAAGTAGAACCAAATGGTGTAATGAGGAAGAATGTTAGAGAACAGAATGTTTTGCTCTCAACTTCAACTCTGTATATATCGCCAGAGCCTCGTGTATTATTAGAATACAGTATGAAGATAATAGAAAAGGCGTTGGACGAAAATAAAACACAATAGATACAAGAAATAAAGTATGAGAAATTGTGATAAGTGAGGATTAGAATTATGTAATAAAGAAACCTAATGTACATAACACAAAAAATACTTTTAACAATAGTGTTTATATTAAAGCAAACTAAAAATTAAAGAAAACTGTAAACAGGAAATGCAATAAACGATGTGTCGTTATTTAAGCGAGAAACATGTAAGAAGGAAATGGGATGGAGAATAAATGGGAAAATAACAAGTGAAAGTTAAGACAGGATAATTGTATTAGAACGATGGAAGAGTATGTGTGGAAAGGAAGTAAAAGAAAAAAAAAAACAGAAAAGGAAGTACGAGGCCCTGACCCCACTACACCGGAGGAATAATTATTAAGAATATGTATGATAAATATACATATAGTGCCTGACATTTGATTGAGAATAGCTGTCAGGAGCTGCGCGTGAGTGTGAGTTAGCAGTAACGGCGAGGCTGTAGAAAGAGGCTACAGTACAAAATAAAAACTTAAGGATAAAGCAGAAAGTGTAAGCTATAAAAAAGCTTTAAAATAAATTTCAAACGTAAGACTCCGTAGATGCTCGCACTTTATCCGGAGTAACGATTCAACCCCTTGACGTTTTAAATTGCAGGAGTTACTTCGGCGGCGATGAAGCGCCAAGTGTCCGTAATCTCGCGTTTTATAAACTCTCCTCTACTGTGCTGAGCGTACTGAGCGCCGTCAGCGTCCAGCTCAGCCGCCGCTGGGCTGCACAGTTTAAGTGGTTTTTAGGCGATTTACAATTCAAATGCCGGAGCAGGGCAAAATGCTGCCTACTTATTCATGTAATCCTCGGGATCTTCATTACTCCTTGCCGTTTCATTGTTGTCGTTCACTTGAAAATGTCTTTCGGCTTAAATGTACATTTGCATATCTTCAAGTGCCTCCGATATCGCGACTGGATACAAATGAAACGCTTCTTTGTCGAGGTCATCTACTTCACTGAGGGTTTTTATAAATAATAAGTGTTCTCCTTTAAATAATCACTCTTTAGTGATTTTTAGCAAAATATTCGAAAACATTGCTGTTTTTCACAGTACATAAATTACTATTTTTAAGTTTCGCCACGGACGCGGTTAAAATTTACCGTTGCATTGACTTTTTTAAATCTCTTTATTTAGACAACTTCGAATCTTTAAAGATAGTGTATTTAAATTATATTTTTACTATCACAGCATTAAAATTCACTATTTATATTTTTTGAAATTATCCATTTTATTTCATTTTCTTCCATAAAACGAAGTTTAACTTGGTTAATGATTTTAGCTGCAAATATATAATGAAAAAATGTTATACTGATATTTAAATAGCCCATTGATATTTATTTGTACCAGTAATTAATATTTGATCATACATTCTGTGTAATCACAAAGAAATTCATCGAAAAATGACAAAACTTTTAGATGATGTAAAAAAAAATCTAAAATTGTAATGAACATTTGAGTTTAGTACTTATTATCTACGATATGAGAATAATATATGATAATAACGCTTTTGTATTGAAAGAGGGATGTTTAACAATAACCCGGGAAGAACTATAATTTTTTCCATTTGTGTTGTTGTTTATTAATAATGGGTGAATAAGAAATAAATTTACAATTGTTTTTCGGTCGAAGTTAGCTCATGTTTTGGATACCTTAATTCATCTAGAGAAATCTTGTGTAGCTAAATTGAATTCGTCTGAAACGTAAGAATGTTCGAGGCCAACGAAACGGTGATCAAACATTATTTATTTTATCGCTCAGTGCAAAGATCTATCGTCAGTCGTGAAACTGCCCGCCGCTGTCTCGTTTTGTTATTGACACAGTTGTTCATCTAATGCCTAATTAAATTTCATATAAAATTTCAGTTTGTCCGCACTCTGCTATATTCGGAGGCGGAAAAGATTGCGATAGAAAATGTTAAACATTGTTCAACAGTTAGATTTTTTTTCTGTTATCCGAGATGGACTCTCAGCTCTATGGGCTAAAAAAGTAAAATAAGAAGGTAAATGTACATATTTATGCCTAAAAATGTAAATTACAATAGAAGAAAAACTTATAAGCTACAGCTAATGAAATGTATTCTTAATTATTGAAGATGTCACTGAGTTTATAGCCTGTAAACAAAAACAGAAGGACGAGGACGAGGAGAAGAGATCTATGACTAAAGTTCTGAAAATACAGCAGAATCTTAAAAGATTTAAATTACTCTGCAAACAACTGTTATGTTTATAAGATAATGCTAATCGCTAGTCGCTTATGCTTTGCGACGTTACGGTCTGGCAGCGGGTGAAGGTCGGTAAATAATGAATCCGCTATGAACCGATACGGCCGTTATCATATTTTAATAATAACAAATATTAAATAATTATTATACTACAATACATTGTTCACATTTCTTAAAATCATACTTAAATTTAATTAACAAATCTGATTTACTAGGTTTTATAATAGAAAGCAGTTATACAATTCCTCCTTCGACTTCTAACGCATCTTTGAAAGAATCTCCGACAAATAATTTTTACAAATATGACAAATCTGGATTCAATTCTAGATTAGAGACACTTTTTTTTGTGGAAGGAAAAGAGCCACAGACCTGGTATTATAAATATTAAAAAAGTAAGTCAAGTTTAATTTTAAAATTTGCTAATTATCTGCACGGACCGCCGCACTTTGGCGAAAACACTAATCAAGACATTACTCTTGCAATGGATAGAAATCAGAATTCAACCGGCTATTTAATTAATATTTTATAACAATTATTGCTGTCTGTTCGTACATTATAAACGTTGTAGTTGTAACGTTTTACTTCTACATTTGCCTGTCCATAGAGTACTCTCTTTCTTTCTGATTGCTGATTAATGTCCATTTGCAAAGATCTAATCAATTTCATGTTTTGGATTTAAATAATTCATGACGCGGTATCCTTCCGATGGCTTTCCATGAACAAGTGCTGAATGAACGTTGAATTTGAGTTTTTGTCCTTCGCGTTTCGGATCTTCGATTTCCTAAATCGTTTCTTTTAATAGATATATAGCCTTTTTGCTTTTGATAAAGGCTTGAGTCTGTCTGTTGGAAATAAAAAGGTCGTGACCGTGGACACGGAGCGTGAGAAATTTCCGATTGCGGTCAATTTAGTTGTGCAAGTGTTTCCAATTGGGACGTCACCACCACCACCGCCGCAGCCGCCGGTCAGTGTGCACCAGTTAATTGCCGATTGCTACTGGTCGCTGCACCTGATCCGCGATGGCTCGGCCGCCTGTCTGGCTTTTCCTCTTCTTTATATCAGCTGCGGGTAAGTGCCTCCATTTTTTTTAATCATCAAGCATTCTGGAGTTATTGCCTGTGAGATTGATGCGACATATTTACCTCAATGAAATAAAGAACAAGTGAAAGTTTTATAGCACTCCTTGCGAAATTAATGTAAATAGTTGAAGACACAAATCTTTTAAAAAAAAGTCGAAAGTATAATGTTATAGTAATAAATCAGAGTTATCATTGGATCGGTATAATGTAGGTTTATTTCAGCTGACACGTTTGAAATCATGTTTACGAGATCCTGACCTCGCTCCTCGATACAATTTATGAAGAATAAAGGCAAGCTAGAAAATAAAAGTGAACACTAACTCAAAGTTATGTTCTCTCAATGTCTATGTCGTATAAGCTAAATTGTTCTCACATTTTGTAGCATTACTTTAAATTTTTGATATTCTATGTAAATAATAAACTGTAATATAATTTAATGATATTATATTTGGTTCGATTGGTTATTAGTGACAAAAGATTACAATTGTAGATCTCCAAGATGTGATCCAAGGGGAGTGTTGCGCAGAAGAGCAACAAAACGCAAACATAGACGCCGAGTTACAAGAGTCAGATCTAGAGGAAGTTTGTCCGGAACTCAGCGGACAGATTATCGGCGGCAGACCTAGTTCGGTGACTCGCCATCCTTACCAGGTGTCGATGGTGATGAATGGGAATTCATTCTGCGGTGGTTTTATCATCAGCCGGGATTACATTCTCACCGCTGCACATTGTGTCCAAAAGTAAGTTGTAGGATTTTCACGTTCAATGGTCACAAATATTGTGATTATTATGCAAATCATGGATATTATTTTACCAAGAATTAAAGTCCGTGAGAGTTTACCAAGGTGTAAAGGAAACTTTGTAATTTGTAAGAGAATGAGAGAGAGAAAGAGAAAAGTAATTTTACTTTAGATTTCTACATTATCTTTTCTTTATCCAGTGACTGATAAGATGCAAGGAAAACGTTTTGCATGGTATGGGCATGTGATGCGGAGGGATGAAAATCATGTTACGAGGAGAGTGTTGGAGCTGAATGTGGATTGTGTGAATGATGGATTGCGTGAAAAAGGATATGTGTGAGAAGGGTGTGAATGTGGACCTGGCATATGATAGAGATGAATGGAAGAAGAGGACATA
>DWHU01001730.1:0-11567 GCA_018247975.1 Parides photinus
GGTGTGTCATGCCTAAGTGCTAGCCGTATTTAGAGGAAGGTCAACACCGTTCGGTCGTTATTCGGTCATCGGACACGATTATTCGCAATGCATCTAAAGTAGCCAGGAATGTACTTCGTTAAAATGTTTAGGTTAGTCATCATTTATTTTTTGTTGTAGTTGACATGATTTATTCAAAATTTCGTCAACCTGCCATCTGTTTACATTTACAAATAAACACAATGAAAATTTTTTAAGGACCTGCTGCCTACGTGCGCCGTTAAACGTGCGCATTAAAGTTTAAGCGGGACCTTTATAACTATTCAAAACAAAGAGATATGTATCTAAACAGATTTGCGTCCTTGCTTGTATTTATAACCTAGTATTTATAAACGCTTCAAACTTAAAAGCTTATTAACTTAAAATTGTGTACTCTTCTATAATTTTCCTTTGTCATAATATGTAATAGCATTCAAATTTAATCCTTCAATTAGGAACTGCAACGTGATGCTGTAACCAAAAGTTCAACCAGTTTGCCAGAAGTACATTTATCAGTTAACGTTGAACCAACCAGTTTTTTCGTTAACCAGTTCAAGTTAATAATAGATGCATTTTGTTAAAAACATTATCGCTTGTCAGTTAGAGCGCGGTCGTGGTCCAGTATATACGTAGTCGGTCGCGCGATTATAGTGCGCACGCGCAAGCTTTGTTTACTAACAACTTCGTTCGACCTTTTCGACTTTTTGTTACATATACAATAAACATATCGTGATAAATTTTAAATAACGAAATAGGTGAGTGTATTTTGAAAAAAATTATACTTGTATTATTGACACAAAAACTTTCTTTACATGTAGTAACGTGCTAATCAATTCAAAGTTTATTCATTAGAAATACTATTATTTTATTTATCGACCCGCTCTGTTTAATTAATAATTGTATATAGGATGAAACGTTAATTATTTTATCTGTACCTACCATTTTGTGATAGTAAACCACCTTGATTTAAAGTTAAAATTGTTATAAATAAATCCCAATATCAATTAGATGAAAGTTCAGTCAGTGCTTTATATGTTATTTTACTTTTATAAACTACGGTTTGTAAGCAACTATTGATACAATTACAAACTAAAAGTAATAAATACTCAATTAGTAATATAGATACAATGACATTACTTTTATTCTAATCCACAAAGACCTTTTTGAAATACTTCATTTCTGCTTCAAACTACATCGAAATTGTTAGCAGTAGAGAATTATCACATGCTTGAAGAGAATTTTATGACAATAAAGATTATTAACATAGTGTTTCGTATATATAAAACAAACAGAAACTAGTAATGGCATATAATATCTGTATTTAACTACATTTCTCTCTGTAATAAGTAAAATAAATACACATAATGTTATAAGTTCGTCACTTCGTACAGAGACACCTCCGAGTTATGCGTTAACCTGTTTTAACTTTCCCATGTTTACTTGTTGTCGCCTGACTAGTTTTGTTAGGGTCAGAATGTAAAGGGTTTAACTGTTTATTAGTTTTGTTTATTTGTATTTGTTTGAACTACGAATTAGTTAATGTGAAACTTGTTAATTATTTCTTAATTTTATATCCTTTAGATATATACTTTAAAACAAATACATTTGACTGTTTTAATGGACGATTATTTCAGTTGAATAGTGCATGTGCATTCTATTTAAGAAATTCGACTTGTGCAAATATTGATGACGTTATGAATCAAGAATGTTTTTTTTATTCAACGAAGCGACGAGACGAACAGGACGTTCACCTGATTGTAAGTGATACGCTTGCCTATACCAATGTAGAACTAGGAGTCCCTTCAAACCGTAACACAATAATGTTTGGACATTAATATTTGATGGAAATAGCTGCGGTGATATCTATCTAAACGACCTCCGGCTACATAGACCTACCACCAGTAAATTACCAACACCACCAGGTTTATAGATAATGAAAAGAAATACACATACTTTTATATTTAAGGAAGTGAAGCGTCAAGTATTAGCTTCATGGCAAATATGCCTTGAAGATAAGACGCTAGTTTGAATTATATACATATCTTACTGAAGGTGTGACCTTAGTAGTTGTTTCAGTAATTTGACTCACAATCAGTGCACTAATATATTTTTACGCTGCATTTAAAATAGTTCTTGTAATCACAAATATTTAACAGCATACATACAAAGATATTGTTCAATACACATGTAAATTTCTTTTCTTTAATTTCACTTGAATCAACACATTGCGAATTAGTTTTCTTTAGTTCTATTACATGTGTCAATGACTGACATATTCTTTGTAAGGTCACACATTTTCTACGTATTAATAATATCATATTGTTTTATTTTTTATGTCGTGTGTGTGTTATTTGCAGATAATCTGCTTACCATAACTACTCGACACTGCTACTTCTTTGGATTATTATAAACAGTATCATAAACATAAATGATAGTAACATTATTATAGCAGACATTATAATACATTACAAGTATAAGGTTTTACTATAATCTTGAACAATAATCAGTAAACAGATCGCTTTTTAGTTAAAACCGGTGAAGAATTCACTAATTCAGAATTTTTAGTATAGATTGCTGAACTGTCTTTTATAGCAGTTATTAATAAGGCTTTTCCTTCAATGACACAAAATAACTTTTATAAATAAATTCTTTCTTCTTTCTTCAAAATTATAAATATCTACGTAAGATAAATCAAATGTCTTAAGGTTTATGTACATAATTTTGTAATATAACTTAAGTAAGAAAATAACGTGGGAAGGTCTGATTCGTTAATTTCCATGACAACCCTGACAAAACCGGTCGTGTAGTCGATATCAACCTTTTATAAATAAATTAACATTAAATAAGTATTAGGGATTTAATGAAATATTTCTGTGACACTTGTACTCGATGTCGTAGTTAGTATTAAACTTCAACTATGAGGCAACGACTAGAGCAGCGCTCTTCAGATACCATCAATTTTTTTATAATTATTTTCCTGTTTGTCGAAACAAGGCATGTTACTGTCCTTTTCCTTAATCTATAAACTTTATTCTCCTCAATCACAACTTTTCCTCCTATTCCGTTCGTTACTATTTTTTCCTGTTACACTACATTCAAAATCGTTCTTCCCAACATTAGTTTTTTCGTACATAATGACTAACGTTCAGCAACAGAAATCTTACCAACATTGCATCAGATGCAAATAGGCTTTAAAGGACTGGAATATTCAAGATAAAACTAGAACTTGGATTTAATATTCATAAGTCATATTAATTACATTATTACAATAATGAATATTTTATAATTCCATGCATATCTTGTAACACGTTGGCAATACACTATTGTGCGATTACAAAGTATTCTTGTATGATTTTGGAGCTTTATTTACTTGAGAATGTTAATATAAAATTCCTCACTGTCCAATAGAAAGTAGGAAACAAACTCCTTATTAATAAGCTACTTTATTTTCTAACAGTGCGTAGAAAAAATAGTAGAATAATATTTTTTTAAAAAAAATGATTGAAGACATGAAACGATAACCGCCAATTTAATACAATATTAAATACTAAAATAGGTTATAAGCAAATGTTCTTTTAAATAAAGAAAGGAGTGTTATGAAAGTTAAGTTTAAGAGTTACATATTAAAGTTTAACTTTAAAATATTTATTCATAAATAATGTATATTTGTAATCGAAATTTATAATCTATTTGGTACAGCATTACTAAACACCTCGACACATTAACGTCAAGGTATTTTTCATACTGAACAAACGATTGTTTTTATTATATACAAGTACAGCCTAATTTACATATTGTATATGTACAAGTATTAAATTACGATTACAAGAAAATATATATTGTACGTGAACATCCGGATTTCTCCCATGGAACACTATTTCTTGCCTGTTAGTATTTGTATTGATGGAGGTTTTTATATTATTTTATCTATAAAATACTTCTTTTACCTTGTTTTATTATATTTAATTAGATTCCACGGATTTTGTTGCGTTTATTAACTTAATTTTCGATCTCGTTTCATCACGAGTGCGTACAAATGTTTATTTATTGTTTACAGTTGGAACTACGCGAAAAGAGCGCACTGTTTTGGCGTCCTTTTAATAGTAGGCTTGGTGTTTGATTTGAAATCACTAACTACAGAACCCCAAATTGAAATATAATTTAAACCTCTCTTTTATTGAAATTAAATGTTCTTTTAATGTTAATGGCCTCTTGAATGAACACAGTAAAATTAGATTACGTTTTTATATATTTATATAACTCTTGTAAACATAACCACATAATAGTGTACTCAGTGACATACGAACAATATATATAGAGAATTTAAATCAGTGGACATTAAACCATCCGATCATAAATACTAACTGGATTTCGCGATCATTATTTCAAACATAATTTGTAAATGAAGAGTATTGAATGGATAAAAAGAAAAGATCAGCACCGACCATGACATAATCACCTATTTTTAATATAATTATTTGTTCGCGATACGAACTTTCAATGTCATGTAAATATTAAATGATAATGTTAATTGTTCATTAATTAATTTACTTACACACGAACATTAAGTAACGCTTTAAAACACTAGTTTGTGTGTATTGATAACAGTAATTGCTTCAGATGAAAGGACAAATAAGTAACCTTGCGACTTCCAAATTGTTCATTTCAAAAACATTTAAAAACATTTCTCATATGGTACATTATTTTTCTTAATTATTGGGGTTGTATATATTCATTTTATATATATTGATACAAATAAAAGTTACTTTTAACAAACATATTGCCATTACAATTTGGTGTTTAATAGTATCATTATGCTCGTCTCCCTGAGATAAGATGTTAAGCCTCTATACTCGTGTAATTTAACTAATCACAGAACAAACAATATTTAATTATATACCCAAATCTAAGTACTTATGTTGGTATTAGTTTTAGTACATCTGTTAACAACTCCAAAGATATTTGCATAAACAAATTCCAACTAGAAAGTCAAGATCAAGGTTCGTGAGACCTTAAAACTAAATACTGGAGTGTTATTAATTGTATTATAGTACTTTCTTACGTTGTATTTTTTTAATTACGTCGATCTGTGCTAAGTGTAAAGTATATAATGTGTAAACATTTTAAGTTAAGTTTAAGTTGTAAATAACATTGATACTCTACATATCCCTAAATTACAATGAGTCCCAAATAAAATTGTGTGTAGCTTCCGATTATTGGTACCAAGAACGATGCAGTGTGACAAGTGACTTACTTGTTAGTTATTTTAAGAATTAACAGATTTATTTTATAATAGTATCTATAGATAGAGCATATCTTCTATTGAACATAACTATATATTCTATCTATAGAAATTACTATAGATATATACCTACTGTATAGTTATCACTTCCCTTGGATTTGATTTTTATGTTATTTTAAATTTTATTGTTAAACATTTACTTTACAATTGTATTTCTATTTTATTATCAAAATAATAATAGTTTTTTTATTATTATTGGCAAATACATAAGAGAACGAGAGTTCATCTCGTAAGTCACTCTTTAATCAATTTCAAGACGCAGACATTAAAATTCTTATCTCTGTCGATATGGTTACTGTAATTATAATATATCTATTATAGCATACATAATATATAAAAAAGATAGTATCAAAGAGTCAATAAAGACACGGGCATTTTTTATTAGTTCAGTAACATTTGCATATCTTTAGTATTTAAATATGCTTTAGTTTAGCTTTCATTCATTTGAATTTGCTTATGGTATCTTGGTAGGCGTGAACATCGGCGTTTGTTACTTAATTTATAAATTAATATTATAATATGACTTGAGTTTTATGTCCAGAATAAAAAAATATTAAAGGGTGAGTACATGCAACAATATTTTTTGTTAAATACTTTATAAAACAGTCGAAATTTCAACAAGCGTTAGTTATAAAAATATATTCATATTAATAATGTCTGTGTCTTTAAAATGAGCTAGTATTTGATTCAATCAGATTTAATTTTCAATTGTTTAATGTTAATGAAAGTCCATAACTTTAGAATATCTGAGAAATAAAAAATCCTTACTAAAGTTTACCAGTTTCTATTTAGCTAGATTTCCGTTTTTTTCCTCGCTTTTCTGTTACTCAATTTGAATATTACATTGATGTAAAAATTTTAACATTCCTGTGATCACTACGCGTATCGAATATATTTCTATTAACATAATAATTGCGAAGTTAATTTTGTGTAAACTGTAAAATATTTATATCGGCGATAAAAATTTTAAATGCTGCACGGAAAGTATTAAGAATAGTGTTCAAATTAACCATGACGTAAAATGTAATAAATATGTGCCATTTTTATATATATTTACGCGGAATTTACATATTTAATAAAGGTAAATTTTACGAGTTATGTCGCGGTTTACTTTATTATGTCAATGCATATCGGTCGCTTGAATAATTAAATAATTTAGTAAACGTTATAGATATCGCAAAATTAAGTTTCATTATTTAATGGAAAAAAAATATTTAATAAAAATGTAGTAATTTACACAAAACAAAAATTATTTATCAATGTTTAAAAAAGTTTAAATAAGAATGTGTAATGATTTCAAAACGCTTGTCATATCAAAACCGAGATACGAACAGGTTCACTATAGACAGTCATTGCGAAAACCGATAAATTCAGTAGTTTTTTTAATAATGTGCACAAGAAGATTATATATTTATACCTTCAGAATTAAATATATATTATGAATAGTACTAATGAATTACTGAACAATCGAAATGATCTTTTCATACATGTAAGTTTTACATTTCCATTGGACTAAACATGTTGTTTGTTAATCTTGAATAAACAACTTTGTCACGGTGTTTGAGGTAAGTAATTAAATCAGTATTCATTTGTGTAAATTGACAAATGTCTAATAGATTACCAGTCAAACTATTTCTCAGTTAAAAGTTGAAATGGAAATAGTAATGCTTTGTTCTAAAAGACACGTAGACACTAATATCGGACTGTTTGAATTTAGGCGCTGCTGCGTTAAATTCTCGACGGCTTACGACAGAAACGATCTATCTCTAGTTAGTTCAATATGGAATACAATTATTAATTCTCTAATTACGGTTTAATGATACTCAAATTAAGATACTGACACAAAAGTATCGTCCAAATTAAAATACAATTAAACGCATGCGAAGATAAATAAATAGTTTATCGAAAACGGAATTACACAACAATGAGTTGCTGTTTGAAATATAAACTAGTTCAGTCTTTAATAATCTTCGACGAAAATTTGCAAAGTTTTTTTGAGTTCAATTCCTGTAGTACCTGTTTTGTTTCTAATTCCCTTTACATTTATTCATAGTCATGATGATTTACCTCATCGTAACAAAGTAAAATGTTTATAATGTGAATGTGTAGCAAAATTTATAACTCCATAAAATATTTTATTTCTTTCGTCGTGTGACTATTAAATTTATATATACATTCATTGTATATTGGAAGAGTTTTGCAGAGAATTTAGTATTATTTCATCGTTGTTTTCGTTCATAATTACAATATTTTTAATAAAATGACAGGTTAGGTAACATACAGCTTTTATAGAAGGCAGCAGCTTGTATTTTTAAAGGTTTGAACAAAAACTATGACTATTATATTCTCTGTTGATGCAAACGCTGCGAACTATGTTTTGAGACAGCTCATATGTTACTAAGCTCGAAAACCCGGGGTCCATGACCTAGTTAAGGTTCCTTCCCAGCAGTTCCTTCTCATGGAAGCAGAAAAAGCTATATAGCATTATTATATTATTGTGTATTTTTTATTTTTATTTTATTTATTAGCATTATCATATTTTAAGGTGATAAACACTATTTATAAACATTGTATTGTAATAACGAAGGCGTATCATTTTAGTCTACTAAACGAAATATTACTTATTTAATATATCTTTATCATAAGATTAGTATCAAAACACAGATATCTGCATAAGTCCAAACTTCTCATGCTCCTAGTGGCATCAAATTGTGCGACGGTTACAAAGGAATATGAAATTGGTTCCATCCTCATTTAAATCTGTTCGTCGCTTACAGTGCGCCCGACTTCGTTGTTATTTTGCTAAAATAGTTTATTTTTTAAGCCAGTGACAATACAACAGATGCTAGTGTAATGAAGATCCATAACTAGTCATTCCTCTGTACAATTCAATTTTAATACTAAACTTCGATCAACTGTGATCAGATGAGGAACAAAACAATTTTCCTATAAAGTAGTCACGATTTCACGTTGCCATTAAAACTTATTTTCAATTACGCTGTAAGGATAAAATGAAAAAGGCATGTCTCGGTAGCCATAAATCGTAATACTTAATAAAGTTGTTAGTCTTTTGTAATTTTTTTGTTTTGTAAGACTTGTTAAAGTTCGTAATTATAAAACACGTGAACTTTGTTACTTGGTAATAAGTTGTACAATTTTATGAAAGCGGTTATACTACATCCAGTGCTATCATTAATTAACGTTACTAATATTATTATTCACTACATTAAAACCATTTAGTCTTATATAAAAATACAGACTCTTAGACTTCTAACGAAGAAGGGAAACTTTCTTCATTTCCGATACAGAGTGATTTAATACAAGTGGTGAATTTAAACAAATTTATTGCGTACTTTTTGTGGGTTATAATTATAGTCTATAATATTAGTTACCGATAACGCTGTTATGGCTCCTAATAAGTATGCAAACAATTCTATTCGCTTAAAATTACTCCATAGCGTGTCGTATCATGGAAACTGCTACATTACTTACGCTAATAAAATCTTCAGCATCTCTGCTGTTCGCATGGACTTTAACGTTTGATTCCTTGTCCGAATAGGAATGATAGTTAAATAAAATGATTAATTGACTCTTCCTTGAATCATATGCATCTTACCGATTAGATGATATAAACTATTTCATTTCGATAGCCAAAGATTTTGCTGCTGGAAAATTTCCAATTCGCATTCACAAGAGTTGGGAATATTTACCATCTCGTAAACTTGTCTTTCTCGTAAACTTTACCATGTCTTGTCGAAAATACTTTATACCATGCAAAAAAATCACAAAAATAAAACTAAGTCCGTATATTTCTTTCTAGACTACCAGCAAGTTCTTATCTTGTCTACTATCGGGGTTAATAGCTTTAAAACGTTTTAGTTAGCTGTATATGAAACTTGTTATATTAGCGATATCAGATCCTTAAGAACACTATTTAGACCCTACTAACACAAACTATTTTTGTTGGAATTGATGCATTATGCAGTTTATTTTGTAAACAGGTATTTAAAGTATCGTTCTAGGTTATCGCTAAATAATAATTACTTGCTGTCTATTCAAAGTCAGCTGTTTGGAGGTTGCTAAATTAATCGTATTTCCACCGAACGCGTAACTTTAAATAAAATAACATTAACTAGAGACTGTTCCTATTTATAACATCCAAAAATAATCCACCTCAAAATAAAAAAAAAATCAAACACAGATAACCTATACAGTCTTCTTAAATAACTGTTATAATGTTATAATGAATTAACAATAATTATTAAAGCTCTCCAAATGCAAGAACATGAGAGTCATGATCAAATAAGTTTTCTACAGATATAATATACAAATAATCCATTTTTTACAACAGCAACACGAATATTTTCATTTCGTACTCATACTAAGATTTATGTTAAAAAGTTAGCTATTATAACTTACACACTCTAAATATATAAATAATGAGATAAAAAAGTAAATAAATACTACACTGTAAGTATTTATTTACATGTTCTTTAAGTTAAAAGAAACAAACATACAAAGGTATCTAAAATCTCTCTCTCTCTTCCTAACTATTATCCCATATGGTGATGGTATCAGCTATCTTGATATATTCTCTTTCACTTCGCTCTGTCCTCAACATCTTCATCTCTAACCTGGCACTCACATTTGTCTCTGAACCTTATATTTTTCCACTTTGTCTTGAGTCTATATAGTTTTCTAAAACAAGAATTTAAGGCGGACCAAATATATGGATATTGGCCCACCTCAAACCATTAAGGACTATACAGTTAATAGAAAGTGAATAACTGTGTGATGTACATAAAAACTTTGTGAATATTACAGATAATAAGATGTAAATGTAAATAAATATTTCGCCGGTATTGAATTCAGGAATTCGCTACAAATCCCAATTTTCCCCCTCATCGTTTTCTGATGACTTTTATTGGAACGTTCTAATTCGTTTTCCCTAAAGATGAATGAGGTTAACGTGTCAATCAAGTTAAAGGCGAATTTACACTGCGAATAAATCGAGTAAGGTTTGCGAGTCCAATTTAATATGTAAAACTGTAAGGGTATCGTTGTTCAATTCAATTATTCGCTATCAAAACTAAACTACCTAATTTATATAAATACTCTATTAAATTGCTTGTCACAATATTTTATTAACATTGACATTACTTATTAATGAAATTAACGCGAAGGTTATATAGTAGTCATCAAGTTTACTTCGACTTTGTGATATTTTTTTATGACATTTTTTACATATGTACTCTATTAAAAGTTCAATTTGTCCATAAACAGCTTCAAATATTATATAATATACGAGGAAGTATTCATTTTATAGTAAAGTTACATCATAATTACGCTCTGGTGTGATTGTACCTCAAATCGATCTTAATGATCATTCTCTCCGTTTATTACAAGGAGTCTCATAATTGAAAAGAAGATGAAAAGTCAGTTCGGCTTTTGTCCGTAATCGATCAAAAAACACCACTTTCGTTTTGTTCATAAATGATTATTAAACGAGACTTTCACAGACGGATGTCGACGGAGATAGTTATATGTAAACATGAGCGAGAAGTTTTAGTGCCGTATCGTTTGAAAGTGACATCGTTAACTACAATGTTATAACGGGCAAGATAAGGGGTATAATATATGGCTTTTATGCATTTGCATTATATACTAGACACTTAAATGATAAGCTGTTACGTTTATAACACCTTATTTATTAATGCTCAGACGTACAATATGAACTTATAATTATAAGTATGGTTTAATCTGGATAAACAACAGTGACATTTTTTTTAGAAATCATGACCGGGTTTCATTAATAATTTATATCAAATTAACCAATATAATTGAAACAAGAGCATTCATTCTTTTAATAGCAGAGACTTTCACTTATTCATAAAAAATCCTAAATGACGTGGCCTCAAACGCATCTTTTGAACAGTGGCCAAAAAACCAACTGAACTTGAAATGTAGCTATCGCATTATCATCGAAAAAGTATTTTTATACTGAATTCGTAAAGCTATGGGTATAAGATAATAGGTTATATACACTAATAATAAGATTTAACACCTTATTATCTGTATCACTACTACAACCTAAAGCTTATACAAAAATAGTGAAATAATTTGAATGACAACATTCATTCTTTCTTTCTGTCCTTCCCATTTTCCCAATTAATTTCTTGGGGTTGGGGCAGTGTGTTAGTCTTCATCTGCGCTAAACACACTGCTAGGGTTATTGGCAATGGTTTTT
>DWHU01001731.1:0-11567 GCA_018247975.1 Parides photinus
GTTAAACTTATTTGTAATGGTCCTATGAGGGTGGCATACATTTTGTAAAACCCTCGTTAATAAATAAAGATAAAAAAGCATTGAAAAAGCCAGAAGATGTATACATTAAGTTACAGCGAATGAGCTATGCGTTCACTTTAATAAAGATTTTGTACCTATTACTAATCAACCTGTACAAAATGAGATAAATGAATATTATAAATAAAGAAATTAAGATTATTATTCAATGTAATTTACAGCTTTAGCTTCCGTTTCCAGATAAAAAATATAAAAATGCTTGGCTCCGTGCCTGCTCCATCCTTAGCATCATCAGCACTTACTTAAAACAATATTCCACTGCAGGCGGCCGGCGTCGCGCCGTTGTGGCGTGAAGGCGGTGACAATTAAAATGCTGTTAATGGTTAAAATAACAAATGTTATGAGTCCCCCGGGGGTGTTTGATGGGGTGAAACTCTAAGAGCGATGGGGAAACTGCAATTACGTAGATCCAATTTAATCTGAACTGAAATTAATTGTTAGAATTTTAAGATATGGCGGGGAACCATAGTCATATTTTTTAATGTATAATGATACTCATTTTTATGATGCGGATCAACGTAATCACCAAGATCTTCACATGGTGAAAAGTAATACCCTTGTTTCGCAGATATTGGGATAATCCTCCTCCTTAGCCGGACAAGAGTGTCAGAGTGGTTGTTTGACGATAAAGATAATGGTAGTACCTAAATAAACTCCGGCAAGAGAACATATAATTTTATTTTACTAAATAGAATATAAACAAATATCATTTGATCATGATTAGAGATGCATTTACATATCGACCGATACATTCTAGAACGTAATCTATGCGTTTACCTCTCTGCTTTGTTTTTCTAGTAATAAAGTGTATGCTCTTATAGATAATCCATATAATCAATATATCGCAGTAAGCATCTTTAAAAACATATCTAAGCTGGGCTAAACACTGATATTACTTAATTTCAACAGCTTCCATAGTCGTTTCCAATTGCACAGCAATAGCAAGCTTGTTTTAAAATATAATTTCTAGCGAATTCTTGGTCAAGACCCATTTTTTTTTTCAATCCTTTGAGTCCGACATTTGGTTTTTAGGATGACGTCAAACATTTTAGTTAAAAAAAATAAACAAAATATATTTTAAATTTGTGTAAAAAAAGATAATTTATTGCATAATTATAAAATGATCAATACTTGAAGTCACTAGTTCCTGAACTAGGTTATTTAACCTGTATTTCAGGAATCAGCGAACACTCCTAATTTCAATATGACTTAAATGCAACTACAAAAATTTAAAGAAACATCAAAAAATAAAAAAAAAAATAGGAATATTTTATACTTTTGCGTTCTGTGTGATTCTGTGGTATGGTGTGGTGTGTTAGTGTGTGTATAAAGTGTACATGATATACATATAGACATATAGACACGTGTGCGTGAATGAGGATAAGTAAAAGTTAAGGAAAAAAACAAGTATTAGTTATCTTATTGAAGTAATAGTTCCTCTGTTTGTCTATAATCTAATAACAATAGCCAGTTTCCAATTTTTGCCCTGCATTGATGATAGGTAAGTGGATAAAATCTCAAAATTGCATTGATTTTGTTGTAAAAACAAAAAGAGAGATAACTGTGCCGTCTTTTTGCGAAAATGGTTCGAAAACCTGTGTGAATATGTTTTTAAGCTCATGTTATCTTTACTAGGAACCACCTCTTCGCTGTGCATGGCGAGTTGAGCTGAGCGAAGTATAGATTTTAATTTGACAATCTATTTCAAGTAAATAAATAAACGATGAAATCAAAAGTTTTAATGCAAACCTAGTATATCGTCAAACGGTCGGCGCGTGGAATATAACGTTTTGAATGTTACCATAATTTTGTGGTGATCATTCAAAAACTACAATTACAATTTGAAACAAATTTTACTTAGAGCACCGTTCCACTGTCCTCTACCTATGTTGGAAATTTCAACCTCCTGCTCCTTATAGTTTAGGAGAGACATTACAACGAAACACACTTTTGACCAGTAAGTTCTTCGCTTCGCTCAGCTCAAAAAGAGTCGTCGGTGTAGTGAAACCGAAAAATAATGATCATCGAGAGTGTATACTTTTTGTTCCATTTTGACAGTTGAAAAATAGTTCTGCTGCTTACAATTACAATGCGTAAGCTATTTCGGATGATGGCCGAAAGAAGTATGAATCAATCACATCGCAACAAAAGGGTGCCACTGACTTGCATTTCCGAACCGAAGACGATTGGCGTATTCCGAAATAAATATTAATAATATTGAGTAAACAATAAAAGTTTACGAGCCGACGTTCGTACAAAGCACAATGAGCCGTTTCGTAGAACAAATTGATGCTTTTGTTATGTCCACAAATAGATACGGAATGAAGACAACTTTTTGTTACGAACAATAAACATTTCGTTTGATAATGTTTATTATAAACTATTACTGTGTTAATAATATATATCTGTACAACTTAAATTGAAATCATTGCAGACCCTTGTCAATAAGGGGCAAATTTTATGTTTAAAAAGTATTCACTGTTTCGTCTTAACATAATTAGGTAACAATTGTAGAGTAATATATCTAAGATGATGATTTATAAAGATTTTTCAGCCCAAAATACAACTTTCACACAAAATTATTTTTCTAAAACTTTATAATTTCAAGGGACTGCTAACATTACTGTGTAGTATTTCAATGTGAAGGATGTTATATCAAGCGAAGCTACTGTAGTAACGTGGCATAATATCTCGTGTCCTAAAGCGATCAGCATGTATATATGCAGTGTATATCATAAGCCGTGATTGCCGAGTGGTTTGGGGCCTCGGCCTCCGATTCCGAGGTCGCGGAATCGAATCCGGCGCGCACCTATGACTTTTCTTGGTTATGTGCGCTTTAAGATTTAAATATCACTGGCTTTATCCGCCAACCCGCACTTGGCCAGCGTGGTGGATTTAGGCATAATACTCTCTCATTACGAGAGAAGGCCGAGTCCCTGCAGTGGAAACATATAGAAGACTGAAAAGAAAAATATCCTAACTAGCTCCTCATTGTTTTGGGCAAGCGTATCCTTACTCATGTCAAATTCCCTCTCATATCGGTGTGTCCAATAAAATACACTGTGTTCATCTGCCCTATAGTCCTGAAATGTTTGTAAAGTATATTGGTTGCCCTACAGTTATATCTTTCTCCCGATCCTGGGGCGGATCCGGAATGACGTGACGGCGGAAACGACGCACCGGAAGCGCACGATCTGTCGCGGGAGGCTTTTTCGAAGTTGCATTTCATTGTTTTGTTCGTCGAACTCAGTGAAGCTGTAGTAAATATATAAAAGAAAAGAAGGAAAATTAAGTAAATAAAGTATCTCATGGTGTTTTTCGTATATATTCATAATTATAAAACACTATATACCGGGTATAAGACCGTGACGGTACAAAACCGTGATAGCCGAGTGGTTTGGGACCTCGGCCTCAGAATCTTGGCCAGCGTGGTGGATTATAGCCAAAAACCCTTTCCATTAGGAGAAAAGGCTCCGAGTCCCAACAGTGGGAACATAGAGTAGGGTTGTAAAAAAAAATATACCGGGTTAAGAAACAGCTTATCACTCTCATATATATATATAGCAAGGTACCTTAATTAAAAAATATAAATAAATGACATTATCAGTCCATAGACTCCGTCTGCAAGGCTTTTTTTTCCGCGTTTCTACCTTTTTGTAGGGCCGAGGCCTTTGATTCTCATGCTGTTATATCTGTTACATTTGTCTCTAATTAAGTTCTCATTCTCATATTTCATACTCTTCTCCTTTCTTTCCATTCCTTTTTCCTACTTCTGGTCTCTTTCTCATTCTCCATTCTCTTTCCTTGTTCCATACATCGATAAATAACGACAACATACCACACGTTTTTATTTTGTTTAAAATTATTTACCGTTTTATTTAATAAATTTTGCATTGTTACATGTAGCTTACATTTCATTTCTTATGTTTACGTTTCTTCTTTTCTGTTTTATCCTATATATATTTTTAATATTCATTGCATTATCATTTTACTATTCTTTCTTATCCTACTTTATTTATGTTCTTTATTTGTTATCTTTATTTTTTTACATTTTACACTTGTTTACATTCTATTTTACTACGACATATTTGCACAACAAACACTTTTAAAGGAACATACGAAGATTTCATATACTGCGATGGTACGTTCAGACAAAGTCTCCTGTGCGATGGATATCTTCTATCAGTACAGAATTAGTGTTAACTGATAACTATATTTTATGGTTAAAAATGTTTTTAGTGACTGATTTCTTTCGGATTAATTGTTAGCAAATTATGCTTAACAAAGTTTATAACCTAGCGTACAAAAGAATAACCATTTAAAACGAACCAATGACAGTATTATTAATGTAAAGGCACAGTTCACAAGCAATTTTTTTTTATGTAAATTCTATAAAGCAATTTTTTTTTTAAAAAATGTTTTATTAAACCGTCGCCATAGGGCTTCGTAAAGAAACTGAGAACTACCGCCAGCGAAATTAACCTCAGCGGAAAAGATATAAAAAAGCATGTACGATAAAGGGCATAGTAATGTCGATGGAAAAATTTATAAATTCATGTGTTTAATGACACAAACTACTTCATGTCCTCACACAAACTGCTGGAGTTGCCAAAAATGTGAATAAAATAGCACGGCGTATTCATACATGTATGTAAATGTGAGATTCAATGAGGCGAGAACATTCGCGGCCCCTCGCCGGGGCTCTTAATCATTGGGGAGGGAAGTGGCACACTATGATTTATTTTTCTACTTCACCATGATCACTTGTTTAAGTATCACTTTGTAATCTGCTCCATCTTAAATTTAGAAACTATATTTTGTATTAATAAACATATATTTAGGGAAATGATAAAAATCGCTTGTGATCTCTAATCACGAATACGTTCCTAATTTTATTGTAGGACACTAATATTACAATATCACATATTTATAACTTTTTATCCTATTTAAAATACATGTAAAAAAATGATTTTTCTTTTAAATAAATATATTATATCTATTTAACAATTCTAGTTGTAATTGACAGTGACCAGAAATAATGACGCTGGTATTATGTTATTAATGAAATGTTTTTCAGCGGCGATGTCGACGCCATTAGCAAAGTGAATTAATCTACATTTAAAATCTCTTAAATTTCAATTAACTAATCCCCTAAATACAAACGTACCGCCGGGCCAAATGTCCACGCAGTTTCCTATAGAAGATAACTCAATGAAATAACACATAAATACGAATTACCGCCGAAGGCAGACGGGCCGCCATTTAACAAATCGCGCTTCACCGACTCCGGCGGGATGCTGGAACACTTAGATGGATTTTTACTGCCAAAGTCCACCCCAACTTAAATGTGTTTTATATGTTTATTTATATACGTAAGAGCTCTTCCCAAAACTTCACTTCCTCCCTTTCGTTGGCAGCGGTTCGTTTTTGCGAAAGACATTTTCTTCAAATCAACAAATACATATGACGGTTTCAAATTTTTTCAGAAAGGGGTTACAATTTTTGTTTGAATTGTATGGAATTGTATTTTACTATATTCACACTTAACCTGTTCAACCTCGTAGATTACATGTTGTTGAAATCACAAGGAATGTCTTTTTTTTAATTTATTAAAAATAAGGGATTCACAGTATATATAATTCTTAATATGTCGCCAAAGTACAAAATACTTTGATAGCGATTTAACACTCTTTAATTAAATTAACCCTATTTATATCCATATAAATGAATCTATAATAAATATATAATAATAATTAAGATTTCAATGCAGGTTGCATACTACTACTAGTGCTCTAACAGATGTCCCTTTAATTTATTTTTTGCAGACTTTTTAGAGGTTACGCTATCGATTCTAAAAATTTTTAATTCATTAAATAATTTGGGTACTAGATAGTCGGTACATCTTTCCCCGTAACAATTGTTATCTGCTATCGTCACAAATTGTACTTCTCTGACCCTCTATGTTCGTCCTTTCAATAATTCTCTAAAATTATTTTTAATTTAACCTTTTTTCCATAGACAAAATTTTACAATGTAAAAAATTTAACACCCGTATCAAAGAAATAGTATAGTTGCTGCGACAGCGATAAATATTAATTATAATAACGAATGTTTCTGTTGTATAGGGTGTTTGAAGTGTTTGTGTTGTTGGTAACATAAATTCTGACCATAGAACTGGACTCCGTGATAAGATCGGATTTCGTTATCTGTTTCGAAGTGCAATAAAACTTAACTGGCTCTATCTAATTAAGGCGGCAGTGTCGGGTAGCGTTGTGGTCAGCGCCTTAGGGGGCGGCCCCCCGGACCGGATCCCGGACTGCTCGCCAAAAACAACAATACAGATTGTATTGGTTTCGTCATTTGCACTTTTTGACGTAAATCCGATGCTTTGATTGATATTCTCAAGATCCATTTCCAAAATACATTATAAAAGCTTACACTCGGGCAGAATGAAAAAAGACATGTAAAATAATATAATTTTGTTATCAGTTAACTAACATTAAAAATTAGCGGAACTTTCTAATATTTCATTCAAAGTTAATCACAGTGTAAGTCGTTTAATTGTTGAAAACTAAGAAGTCAGGAAAAATTTGTTCAGTTTTTTTTTTTTTTTTTGAGTGTTACTACAGTTTTAATAACATTTGGGGCATTTCACATGAGGTTAATCAGTAATTTTAATCTATGGTATATTCGAAAAAATTTTAAATATCTTTACGTTAGTGATTTAAAATGTTAGGAGGCTAAAAAGGTACAGTTTTCACGTTAAACTCCAAGAGTATTTTGAGTAGTAAAGTTAAAATAGTGTGTGTAAATTCTGCGTTTTAATCATTCTCAGCTAGTTGTCGTCCACTAATGAACATGGGCCTCCAAGAGACTGTCTTCTATACCTTCTTGAGATTCCCTAACCGTAACTGTTATTTCAAATATTTCTCTTCTTTGACGTTATAAAAATTACTCGTGAGACATTATTCAGCGTAACAAACAAATACATTCACCTTATCTGACGTGAGCACATAAATATGCATGAGACTATTTCCAACCCTGCAGCACCTAGGTACATTTTCCCAGACGTAGGTGAGGGGGCGGAGCGCCCGACCAATCGTGGAGTGACGCAAACAGGTGGGCGAGGGTCGGCCATTTTGTTTTCGGCGAGGTTTTCTTCTTCAGTGTTAAACAAAGAAATTGCGAACATAAAGCTTCAGGGATACTCAAAAATAAAAGACTTTATTTTTCTCCTACTACCAATTTCATCTTTCTACATGTTATTAGCGAACAATGGAATCATATATAAGTTAAACTTGCGGACGTTTAAGATGTAAAATGAAAGACTTGTTAAATATATAACAAAAAATTATACTTTTTGTCGACAAAATTTAATATGACTTTATACAAAACAAATACTTGTAATTACACAATGATAAACAATTAATATCAACATTATTTTGTCACATTTTAATGTAGACAGGAAATTATTAATTTTTCCTAAAGTATTCACAAAACACGTGCATTCAAGAACAACATAATTTGTAATACAGTTGGTTATTGTATCAAATAAAAGCTTTGAACGTGATTGGTATTAAGAGTAAAGAATAAAATGTCAAGTATGAGAAATTTAGAAAGGATACACTTGAATTACACAATTCGTCTGGACACACGCAGGCGATGAAGCGAGCGAAAAGTGAAATGCTTCGAGAAAACGGCACCAGAGAAGCGCCGGGGCTTATTGTACATCCGTCGTCAACACCCTGCAACGTAAGAAAGCCTCAGTCATCGACGAAGGGCACCAAATTTCTAGATATCCTACCGATTGCATTTCATAGAGCCTAAGCAGGAACTTCATGATTTATATAGTACTACATACGCAGACGACATCAAGACTACGCGCTTCCCCTTGTTTTAAAACAAAGAATGAATGGCTTCTTCTTATAAGAAGGAATCTCCGTTAAGAAACAGTATCTATGAAATCATAATCAAATTTAATATCTAAAACTAAGAAGTTTATTTGAAAACATAAAATCTGTCTACTACAAACTTGATAGTTTAACAAGGTAGGAACGTTTTAGATAAAAAAAATGTACTATATAAAATCAATGGAAATAGCATAATTACATTTGAAGAGATTCTATAGTTTTTTGCTTCTAAATTTATTTTTCCGTTCATAATACAACATACAATTACAGGGCTGTGTGCTTTACACCCTCGTTTAATAATATTAAGTAGTAAAAGGATACATAAAATTGCTACTAACATCGAGAGCATATTCAAGCCTGGCCATTCGGTGGCTGGCGAAGTTGTGACCCCTGGTGGGCCATTCTCTATTCCTGCAGGATCTTTGTGTGTACACTCCGCTGATGTCAATCTTTCGCAAGGAACAGCCGCCGGTCCAGTGGCCCCACACAGACCTTTTATCACGTGTATGAACGCAATAATTGTTTCTAAAAACACATTAATATAAGCAATGCGAAATATACATACTAAAACAAGGTAAAAAGGTATATATGTTCCAGTACGATGAGAGTTCGAACATAATGTTAAAACAATATATTTAAAATGTGAAAGTAGTAGCAATATGTAATAAATAATTATAAACAGCATACTAATTGTTCCTACTGCTGGGACTCTTGATCTACTCTCATAATGATATTTATCCACTATGGAAACCATCGTGACGAAACGGACATGTTCAAAAGTACAGCTTTTGAGAACATGTGACATCCGCCAACACGCAATTGACCAGTAATATATAAATCTTTATAATAAAATTATAATATTTGTGCCGACAAACAATTATTTTATTACAAATAATTCAATACCATTAAATGTAGTGTGTTCTTTTTTTTTTAACAGCACCTCAAATGTTCCCACCGCTGGGACTCGAGGTCTACTCCGAGAGTTGTGGCCATAATCTACCACGCTGGCCAAGTGCGGGTTGGCAGATAAAGCCAATGATATTTAATTCCTCTTTTTTATTTTTTTGTTTATAGTTTTGTTTGACTTCATTCAATTCTAATAGTATCTAGCCTGCAGTTCAAGCTGCAGACACACTATTTCTTCATATCATTGTTATAAATATGAAAACTGTTAATGTAATGGATCAAAAACTGACAAAAGAAAATAAAGACAGTAAATTCGATCCCTTCTAAGCACGAGTGTCCGTTGAATGAGCACACGTTTCAATAACAAAAGGTTTCCTTGACATGTGACATTTACCAAACCGCACTTGGCTAGTGTGGTGGATAAATTGTCTTGACACTCCTTGCTTTAGAATAGTACCACAAGTGAAACAGTCAAAGGGGTGTTTATATACATTATAGTGTGATACTAACATGTAATCATCATAGCGGCAATACTTTTTAAACTTATAAGTATATGCTTGCAAAGAGAAATCGTCTCGTGAGAATGCGTCTTCGCAGAGCGAATTATCTGGTATATTTTTCTCTTCCAACCCACAAACATAGCACTGGAAGCATGTAAGTTAGGTCACTTGCTAATGAAAATAAAATTTTATATTTTGACGGCATAACTAAATAAAATAATGTATTATTTAGTTAAAGAGATTCTCCAATGGACAGGGCTATGATTATTTTTTATTAATTTTACAAACAAGAAGTCATAGAAAACGTACTTCAAAATTTAAATCTTTGATAGGTATTGGAAAAAAAATAATAAACAGCCCACCGAAGATTAACTAGGATAAAATGCTTATAGATATTAATCCCACTTTTGATACAGACTCGACATAAACTTTTAAAAATTTAAGTGTATCACCATGGTCACTAAATCTCCAGTTTTGTTACGGTCGAAATATTCATGAAATGGCTTCGTATATCTCGGCGAAGTCCCGTAACTCATCATCGTGTACGGGCACAGGGGTGCCGTGACCCTGTCCCTCAGCACTGGTTTCGGCTTCAGCGCATACGTCATGTTCGCTATTAAGGTTAGAAGTGCTAAAATATCAATTAAATCACTGTTTTCCTCTTCACTCTTCAAAAATTTCTTTGAAATCAATTCGTTGTTTGCTAAAGATGACACATTGAAGTGTGAGCTTGCTGTTTCAGCCAATTTTTCCTCTTTGTAAGTCTTTATCAAATCTATGATCAAAGGAACGGCTACTTCCTTAATTGAAGAGTTGACAGATTTATCTGTTTGAGAAAATTCTCCTGGAGTTTCAACGAAATCCAGTTCCCGATTATTATTTAAACTTTTGTCATATTTACTATCGTTTGAATAACTCTCCGTACTGTACATTTGCGTCGTGTGAGCTATTAGGCCAGTTGTGCCCTCAAGATTTATGTAACTGTTAGTACACTCTACTAAGTCTTCATCAAAAGAATCATCACCATCTAACGAAGTTTCATTTTTAAAGATTGTTTTACTTTTTGAGCAGGTTTTAAAATTTTGATTCATTTTATCAGTCGCGTTAGGCAAATCATCAGGTAATAAAATAGTTAGCAACAAATCTCCCAGTTTTTCCTCAGTGATATTACCAATTACGTAGTTATTTAGTGCGTCTGAAATAAAAATGTACATTTTTTTGCATTTCTTTAAGTTAAAATAAATTGCTGGAACTAATGAGAATTATTTTCGTAACAGGGCGAAGCAAAAAATTGCAAATGAAAAGTCCATGAATCGCTAAAACTGGAATAATTTTTAGGTTTGTTAAAGATTACAGGTAAGGCATTTAAATGATATTGATATTTTATATATAGCAAAATTAAAAAAAACATTAGGCACAATATAATAATAAAAAAAAATAATTGTTCATCACAAGGTTCATATTCTTTTCTGTACTAATCTATGGTTATCTGTAGGCAGTTGAGGTGGTAACTACCACCAGCTCAGTTTTCACAACACCAATTATGTTTTAGTTGGCAAAGTAACAATCAAGAAGTTACAAAATTATTACAATCTTACCTTTCAATAATTTCCATTGATAAAGATTTAGGTTTTGCAGATGAGGTTGGAGGTTCTCATACCTTTTCACTTTTCGGGCTATATTGTTTAATTCAATAGGATCGCTTTCTGAACAGTGTGTTGATGTTACATAGAATAAACAATGATATTTAAAGTTTTAGATATTATAAATGTTTATAAATAATTTATTTATGTAGCAACTTTTTTTGTCCGGTCATGTCATCAACAATTAATTATTTCATTGGTGTACAAAAAACGACAATGTATTATTATACTGCCAATATTAATAACCTTTTCAAATATTTATAAATGTATGGCTAATCCATAAATTTAATATTGAATAAGAATGAAACAGATAATATATTCTATGTAAAAGTTATTTTTGCGATATTATTGCAAGAGACAACACAATATAATTTTTTTTCTAACTGATCAGTTTAAAATCAACCATTCGTATTAAGTGTGCATTTTCATTATGATGAAAACTTATAAATTTCGATTTTTTTTAATATTTCCTCACCATTGCCTAGAGAAATATTACGAATTATATCTTCCACATCGTCTTCGTGTATCTC
>DWHU01001732.1:0-11564 GCA_018247975.1 Parides photinus
ATTTTTTTTATATCAAATAATTTTCTACTCTTTCTGCGTAAGAAAGTCAAGAATGAAAGTTGTTTACTAACCTGGATGCACGGGACCCGGTGACCGCCTACACCAAGCACCCGGTGACATCTGATTAATATTTAAATTTTAATTGTAATCATGGTGTTATTAGTAAAAACTTGTTAAAAGGATTGTGATTTAATAAACACTTTTATCACGTTATAGATTAATTTAAGTAAAATCAATCTGCGCGTGAAAATATCACGTCCTCCACCTTTAGTCAATGATAAATACTTGTTAAAATGTATAAATAAATATATAGCTAATTATATATAATAAATTAAATTGTAAATATACTGCAGATAATCTTTCGTTACAACTGTATTTCTTACCTGTCTAAATAAGTATGGCGGCCTGTACTGGAACGGTAGCGGATTTAAATTCCTGGCCCTATGCATGCCATCAAATCTTCTATCTCCCTCATTCTTGGGCTCAGAACCGTCTCCAGTCCTCTTCGGGTTGAAACTGTTTACCGGTTTTTCTGTGGTTTTATTATCTTGCTCAGTTCGTTCCTGCCTTTGTCTGTTCCTATATTGCTGGTCGTGCCTGGTGTCTTGTCGGTTATATTGCGGCGCGTATTCGTAAGCACGACGGTTGTCATGGTGATCTAAAAAAAAACATCACATACAATATATACGACAAGTGTTTCAAAGTACATAGATTGCTTCCGTCGAGTTCTTATTGACAGGTCCTACGCGTTGTACGTCGTACAAAATATGTATTTTTCTTTTGGTGAGGAAATCAAGCGACAAACTTCGGTAGAGTCAGCGTTGTAGGTCGATCGCCTTGACTCACTTTGAAAGAGAATCCCAGAATCCGAGTAATGTGAACATTAAGAAATCCGTATGAGTTTATAGACAATGTAACAGTTAATTAAATACCACTTACAATTTGTCCTCGCCTGCATACTTCTTATAGAGTTGACGATTGCACGAGCCGCTGTGCTAAGTTGTGCCTCTTCGTTTGGCGTTCTTCTGTAATTCAATGTCAAAATTAACTAACAGTAACCAGCAAAGGTAATCTATAGATAAATCTAATCCGATTATACAAATTAACCGAATCTCCAATACGCTGAATGGTACTAACGCAACGTCGACCTTGATAGTGATCTTAAACTTCCAACCGTATCCGAGCACTTCAAAGAATCCTTAAGTCCTTCTTCGACAACAACAGAGAATACATGTAACTTACTGCTATAAATTTTGTAACGACTTAATTAAATAGCAGTCTATGACTATGATTACACACATAATTATTGATATTAAGAAAGACGAAGGGAGATATAAAAAAGTTGTATGCTTGCTAGTGCTCATCTAGTTTTAAGGCTTTAAAAAACTTACCCCATAACTCTTCCATTAAAATGATTGTTAATGGGATAATTCCCCAGAATGCCGCTTCCGCTGTTCCGCCTTTTCCATTCGTCTCTCTTGTAGCCTCTTTCAGTATCTCTTTCGCGCGTATTGATTTGCGCCATCTGCTCTTTTATTTGTTGTATTTTCACAGCGATTTCATTGGAGTTTTGACGGCTCAAGTTGCGGTTGGCATCCCTGTTCAGAACGGAGGCTGCGGGTTCACGGCAAGCGGCCTTATCATCGAACTGTGGTTTCTCGTCGGGTGTGTTTCGAGCCGAGCCGGTAACGGAATTGTGTTTGGAAATTCTGTTGTTACTCGTCACGCTATTGCGTCGTGGAAATTCAGCCTGCTTCTCTATGACCGGATACACAGGTTGGCACAATGGGTATGATTGTTGTATCACCTGAGTGTGAAAAAATAATAATCTTAAGTTTTCGTTATACTGACATGTGTTCAAATATATGTATGCTATTGGGAAATGTTGTTAAAAGGAATATTTATGTGAACAAATTACGAAATCGAACTTGGGCATATAAAATTTACTTACCGGCGGGTAGACAACGTTATATGGCGGATACACGTTAGGGTACATAACTGGGTACAACTCCTGCACCAATAACTTCGGAGGTGCCACAGACTGTACGGGCCATTGCACCGCCTCCGGATATTGCTAATGGGAACACCACTTATTATTAACCAATGATGATTATTACTTAACTATCACTTTAAGTTTGTTACTTAATATCTTTTACACATATAAATAATTTTGTTCTTTACATTAATTTTACACTTTTCTGGCATTATGTAAATAATTAAAGTAACAATTTAATTTAAACTAATAGCCGATCCACGTTTTTTAACTACACATGCAAAATTTTGCTGAAGATAATGTTAAATTGCAGATGTGTATTTTAAAAATATACTACATATATATTTTTTTCATACGTACACTGACAGGGTAGTGGGGTATCTGCTGCGGGAGTAATACATTGCCGACTGGGTATTGCGGTATTTCCATGGGCCCATAGGCAACGTTGTATCTGAGAAATATTAAAGATGCACATTTGAACGGCAGGCTTAGTTCACTCACACTGGCGTATATGTAGGAGATTCAAAGACTATCGCCACGCGCTGAGGATGACCACCGCGTCGTTTGAGAAATAAATATGAGAGTACCCGCGAGGTTGGTGCTGCAAGGCCACAGGATCGCACGAACCGACGCAAGCACCGCACGCAGCGCTGAAGTCTGCTGCGTACGGATAGCTGGGATCTAATCAAATTCACACAAACATATTTAATAAATAATAGACAGCCATCGACATATTTCATTATAGACACCTCGTTACCTTCACTCAGAAGAAGAATTATGATCTTTTTTTATTTAGTACGGCTGCCGTATAAGATTATTACTGCCTTAGGTTAAAGTTGCTGGATACTGGGACACTCGTCATTGTATCATTTTGTTCTATCATAAATACATTTAAATAATCTTTTGTACGCTTCAGTCCAGAACAAAACATTTCTGTACAAATTGAAGATATATATATAATCAGATAAAAATTATAATAAAAATCAACATACCAATCCGGAAGGTGGTGTCATTGTTATGTGGTGAAGTGGGCAGTTGCTTCGGTTCTTCGGTCTGTTGTGGGATCATTTGTTGATAGATTGGTTGCATCGGAGCATCCTAAGTTATAATGCATGTTAGTTTTTTTAACATTTATTGTATATGTTTTACTTATATTTAATGTTAGTATTATGTATAAAATTATCTAAAACATGCACGCTTAAGTTCAAACTTTAAACAATCTTTCTTTTTTTTGGGCCATCAAATTGAGATGTCTGAAGACATAAGATAAACAGATTTGATATCCCAGTAATTCCTTTAGCTTTTATTAATTACATATAGTTAAGTAGCAATTAACAATTTAATGTATATTAATAGTGCGTAACATTGTGAAACTTACCAGGCGACAGGGATTGACATATGTGTAACCTTGAGGCATTGGTGTCGGGTACATTACATTGGTCAGCGATAGAGGACCTAAAAAACAAGTTGATTAAGTAATTTTACGATACTTTGATTTGATTTATTGTGCCGTTTCAGAAAAAAATTTAGAGAAACAAACATGACTTCAAAAGTTTCATTGAAATAGCTCAATTCTCCTTAAGCAATCTTGAATGTCAACATCGGAGTGATATGCTAAAATTATTGTACCTTGAGAGGAGGCAGAGGTGCATAGGTTTACAAGCAAATCAATATCATTTCCATTTCTATATTCAAGTTCTAAGTTTACGTCTTACTGACTAGAATTTGTAGAGACCATTATTCCGCCTTACGAGAAGCCCTTCATTATGTCCTAACCAATGTCAGCCAATAACATGATCTAATAATTGTTTGTTGAGCCTTTTGAATAGTTGACAACTCAAACAGGGTTAAACCTAATACTCGTAAAAAATAGTTTTCTCAAATTTCTATATTAAATTATAATAACGGGATAAAATAAAACTTACGTATGTTCGGATCTGAAATTGGAACAGGCGTGACCTTAGCCTGCAGCATCATGTTGTGAAGGTTCGCCATGTCGGGGTGTGTATATGCAGGGTTGGGGATCACTTGCGGCGGTGACGTCACCTAGGATGTACAATAAGAATACATTAAAAGTGTAAAACAACGTCACTTAAAGAACGTGATATTGCCCGTAAAGGAACTTAAAACAGTAAAGGTGGTGTTAGAAGTGTCTCAATAACGTTTTAAACTTTATCAAAAGAGCAGCGCAATATATTACCACACAACGTAATCAATTCCATAAATGCTTAAATATAATTTCATATAGATGCCTGGATAATTATTTATTTGAATAGTGGTTTCCATTGTCGGAGAACATTTAAGAAGGGTAACCCCCACAGCTCTCTTATTATTAAAATGCTCTTTAGACATTTTCGTGAAACTAAAACGTTATAGCGACCAAGCCAAAATTAAAAATCAAAATAATGATGTGTATCAAGACGGTTTTCTTCAACAGTGACCTCCTACCAGCTATTCCTAATTACAATTTATATAATAAACAAACCTCATCGTTGCGATATCCGTGTACATAATTTGCATGGGCGATATACTGCGTCATTTCTTGCCCATCTGCTGCAGATTTATTCATCATTCTATGGGCCATCGCATCATTACTCCTCTGATTAGCGTTTTCGAAGGCTTTCTGCTGTTCTAAGGATGGCGTCCTATGACTTGGGGAGCCGTATTGGTTTTCGTAAGGCTTGTGATGAGTTGGAGTTTCGTATTGTCTTTGGTTGAGGTCGTAATGTCTCTGGTTATCATAAATTATTTGGTTTTCAGATGATTCGTAGTCTTTCTGCTCTGGTAATTCGTAAGCCGGAGCCGGTTCCGTCGCCCGTACCTGTTCCTTTCTTTCAGGTTCCTCGTAATGTGAATTTGTTTCGGCAGGTATTATTTGTTCATGCTGCGAATTGTTACTCAGTGAATCAGTATTATTTGCGGATATCGGGTTCTGTTCGATGCGAGTTTTACTCGGACTTGAAGGAACTGAATTCACTTTCTCCTCTAGTTGAGTTGATGCCTGGAAAAAAATATAAAAATAAAATTAAACTAAATATTTATTAAAGCTCAAAGCTATTAAAGCTATGCTGGGAGTTTCTCTACGCGACAGAATCCAAAACAAGGATATTCGTATAAGAACCAGCGTAACCGACATAGCTCAAAGGCTTAGCAAGTTGAAGTGGCTGGCCACATCGCTCGCAAAACGGACGACCGATGGGTCAGAAAGGTTCTGGAGTGGCGACCACGTAGCGGAAAACGTAGTGCGGAACGGCCCCCCCACAAGACGGACCGACGACCTGATTAAGGTAGCGAGGAGCCGTTGGATACAGACCGCCAGGAGTCGGTCGATGTGGAAATCTTTGGGGGAGGCCTATGTTCAGCAGTGGATGTTTCTAGGCTGATGATGATGATGAAATAGTTATTTCCAAAGATTCCGCCATAACTTTGCTGTACCTGTTGTCAACCATCTGGCTCATTATCATCCTTGGCCTTTTTGTTACTTAACTTGAAAAGTTAAACGTTAAGACGTCGCCAAGAACTAATAATATGCCCTAAAATTTTGAATTACTTGATGACTGTTCTTTGGGAAGAAAATGTAAGCTAGGCCATAATCAACAATGGACAACGATAGATTGAATTGATGGATGATCTTTACCTTATCGTTTGTGTTCTTACTGCAACTTTCTTGGTGGCGACATTCGCAGAAGCATTTGACGCGACACTCTTCAGCTGGCTGACACTCGCATTCTAAAAAACATTACAAAACGGTTAGCAAAAATATCTAAAAAAAAAACAAAGTAATTAATTCTATCGTATTATTCTTTATGAACGAATGTTTACCATTACCCATAAAGGAGTGTTGTTTCTCTAACCTGCCTCGCTTCTTATCGTTATTTGGATCAGTCTGTAAACAATGGTCAAAACATTTATTTAATTTTCATTGTATTTTATATTTAAAAATGAACGTAATAAATAACACTTAATGTGTTTCATGTGGGACTCGATCCTTTCTTTCACCAAAGAAAGAGTAAATACCGCATGATTAACAAAAAAAAATATTTTTAAATGTTAAAGTCTGAGGAGCACGAAAGGTGCCAATGAACATACTAGGCGTCTCATGGTTTTGTGGAACAAAAAATATGATGAAAAGTTTATAATTTTAATTTTACCTTGGACTGATCGTTTTGTAAGAAAACACCCGCTTCGTGTATTATCGGCGGATTGGCTGGATCGAAGTGGTACAGGCTTCCGTCAGGATTGGTAAGAGGACGACCAGTCTGAAAATAAATTGTGGTTAGTAAATTTATAGAAAATCGTCTAGGTAGGTGTATAATATCATATCACTAACTACCAACAAAATGTCATTTCTTTGATTAAAAATTAAACTTACGCCAATAAAACATTTAAACTAAATTGTCGCCAATTGGTGCCAAAGGAGGAGTTCATCATCAATTGTCGATGTAAAACAGCACAACTAATTAGTATTCATTTATGTCCGTGTACAACTATCCTTCACAAAACTTCTTTTAATAAAAATTCACCTGAGGATGGATAACTAATGCCCCTGGGGGAACGGAGGACAGGTCTGTGACAGCCCAAACTAAAGTTCCACTTTCGAGTCCAGGTTCCGGACTAGCGCCACCTGCGAATATAGACCCGATATTTAACAAATTTTATGTTTACTCTTTACATGTCGATATCATTGAATCATGTCAGTGAACTTTCTCCTGCTATCCTATGACGATAGTAATGCATCTAGTTGTAATTAATAAAATGTATATTTATTAACAATAAGTACGAATTAAGTTCAAGGCAACTATTTTAAGGACTTCTGCTCTAGTCGCTGCTTCGTCACTCGAAAATACCTAGTTCATTTACAGGTCTAGATGACGGATATTTTTCATAGTAGAGTTTTTCTAAACTGCTCAATTAACTGCTAGCTAACTGCTAATATTAAAACTTTTAAACGTGTCGCTATGACATCAAAGCACAAAATAATGTTTTATCTTATATTATACAAGATACAAAACTTGCCTGTTGGCGAAGGCGTGACAGAGTCGGTGCTTCTCAAACTTAGAGTCTTGTACCCAGAGCTAGAAGGCGATAACCGCCAACTACTTGATGCAAGATCACCTTCGAATTAAACATTTATAGTAAATTTCTAAGTGTTATAATAAAAAATTTCAACAATTGGTATATAAAAAATGTAATAGGCTCTTAACAAGCTTAACATGTTGTGCTTCTAGGCGACAAGCACAATGAATATGACATAGTGTATAGTAATTTAACTAACGTCTAATAATCGTATCGTCGTATAATTTTCTATTAATCCCTTTATACATAAGATGAATTATGTTATATGTTGGTTAAATTAGAAGGTGAACATACAGATTATTCAATTATAAATACTCCAGCATTTTTACCTTGTTTGCTGAGTAATCGAGGGTTTGGCGGATCAGCCGTGTAGCCGCCGAAGCTGTGGCTCTTGGAAACGACGCCGCGAACACGCGGTTGTGGCTCACATCCGCGACTTTCTAGGGACTGCACCTACAATTTTTGTGTATAAGTTTGTTTAAGAAACTTTAAATATCTTATAATTAACATTAATTTAAAAATTCTGCGTGAATATTTACCACAGTACGTACAAAACATTACCGTATTCCGCTTTGGTGAGTGTACTAATAAAGCTGAAAGTCTCATAAAACAAACATTACTAGCAACGGAAACAATAGGTAAGCAGTTACATATTTTGCTGTAAAAACTTACTTTTAATAGTTTACGTCCTTCAGAAGTCAACACCTTGACAGGGCCTGCGCCGAGCCAAGGCCATTGTGATTCGTCTTGAGTGCAATTGTCCTGTAACAATTGTTTTAATATTATAACCTCTAATAATTAATGTTTACTAACTTGTAATCATTCAATGATTATTTAGAGTCGTCCAGTCTGTAGTGTAATACATAGTTTTATTTTATTGAAATACTTATTTATCTAAAGGAGCAATTCATCTCACTGCCGAGCACTTTTGTCGTTAAAAAATTATTTATACTGTAATAGGCTCTTTGTCATAAATTACGTTTAACGATCTTTTTAAATTTATTTATAGATAAAGTCACTACATTAATAGGCAATGTGCTATACATTCTAACACAATTCTCGGCGAATAAATTACGAATTTTGTGCAGTCTATAGTTGGGCAAAGCAAGATTATCCTTATTTCTTAAGTTTAAGTCTAGGTGATTTTTGTATTCCTAACTCATACAATATGGTTTTATTGTATTACGGTGAGAATGTTTGCGTTGGGTGTAAGTCAACGTCTCACCGAGCTAAATATGCGCCGCCTGACGCGTTCGTACTCGCGCTCGCGCTGCTCAAGCGACTTGCTTCGCGCACCACCACCAGCCGCACCACCCGCTTCCTCACCACCCGCCGTAGAACGTTTCAAGATGGACCTACAAACAATAATAATTACAATATCTAAAATATGTTGCTTGCATTAATTGTATAACTATGTTCAAATGTTACAAATCTATGCTTCGACTACTACTAAAATGTTGTTAAATTACAGCAAGCGCAAAGTAATTAACCCTCTTACAGAATGATTAAACTGTGATTTCTAGCTTCAATAACTTAATTTTAAAAATTACATTGCTGAAATAATTATTAGTAATGTATAATATACTATCTACATTTCTATATTACAGGCGATATAAAAACAAATTGAAAACATTGATTAACATTACTTGGTTATAATATATGTACAGAGTAATTGTTAGGACATTGTAGTTGCTAATTCTCTCTTGTTTTTGCATATACATTGCGAGTTGTTAATTATTACGCGATTGTGTTGATGTAATAACAAAATTCCGATATTGTATACGGGTATAATAACGTGTGTAGCAAGTGTTTACTTAGCCAGCGTGTCGTCGCGATGGTGCTGCGGGCTGCACGGGAATGTGACGGTACACCAATCCTTGAAGCTGGTGCACGGAATCCGCCCACCGCTTGTACCTTTTTTAATAAGTATACAGAAAATAATATATTCCTATTCCATAAGGAATATAAAAATTTATAAAAAAAATTCTATGCTCTTCAAATAACTATGTCTCTGTAATTATTCACGTGTTGTATATTTTTCGTTAACGAAATCTTTTTAGTGCGATGAATAATTATTTACCTGTTTTGGACACCATTACCGAAGTCTTATTGGACTGGTCTAGATGGTGTGACAGCTGAAACAGCGACGCACAACGGTGTACCAGCATTCTTCCATACGACGTCATAACCGGGAATCTCACGATACATCGTCTGGAACCAAAATTATAAAATTAGAAAACGTAGTCGATATTTCTGTACGCAATTAAACTTTATCATTGTCATAACAAAGATATTTCGTTACTAGTTTTGTACCATTATTATTTTAATTTTCTGTTAGGTATACATAATATAAGGTTTATGTAAGGCAATGAGCTTGAATTAGAATCTAAATACTCATGTATATGACGTATGGGATATATGTTTCTATGTTGGCAGTACAGAACAGTTTGATAATTACCCAGTGTCATTCACAAGATTATAAAGCTCCTTTTCGATCTTCAACAGTGTAAGTCTGTCCCGTGAGTTCTTGTTCAGTGTTTCTTTGAGAAATTCCACTAGTTCCGGACCGGTAGGTTCTAATTTATCATCTGTAAGTCACAAAACAAAACATTTAATATTGTGGTCTATCATTTGGATTTGATATTTACTAGTATGAAAAATAAAGAAAAACGTACCAGAATCACTTCTACTAGTTAATGTAATAGTCTTTGGTTTTTCTTTTCGTTCTGGACATCTGAAATTATGAATACATAGATAATGAGAGGAAAACCAAAACAATTAAAAGCATGTGCCCTGAAAGTATATACATAAATTCAGAGGAGTTATGAATTAAGATGGTGTAACCAAAAAAAAAACGATGGCATAAAGGAAACAGATATACATGAATCACAAAATTTTATTCTGTATGAGATTCGGGCTTAATTGAGCCATTTGCTGTGACAGCTCAAAAGCAAAATAATTAAGGTTTTTTAAAAAAAACTTTTACCTGCAGTAATGTACGTCGTCTACATCGAGGCTGGTGGATTTCTTTGTGACGTCCTTCGGTATCCCTGAATATTATACATATTATTGTTTATTGTGCCCATCATTTCAGCTTATTAATATCTAACTGGTGAACATAAATCGCTCAATAAAGATCCATTACAAATTATTCATTATGTTACAAAATGAAATTAATAGTACCTTAATGTTCAATGGACTTCTGTTACAAGGCTATGTACATACGCAGGACATACTAACCTTAACCTAATATTTAACTGAAATTGAGTTATTGAATTACCATCCAGTATTTCGTGATTTAAATAAGATTTCCTAGCATTTTGATTATTAATATTTATGGTATAAAGTTCATACTGCTGTTTACCTGTTTGTTCGGAGTCTGAACAGTCAGGGCACTCATCTGAGCAGACGATGCCGGAATCCTGTTTTGTTGGACAAATCGGTTTGCGCCTTCGCCCTCTGTAATATCAGTTGTAATATTTAAGAACAAAGTAGTTTCGGTATGTGCTAGAATTTTGCTACCTCTTTAAAGAGATATTTGATCACCAATAGTGTACTAAAGTTTAGTATACTACACACCTGATGGTAAGTGATACGATATAATAGAGATAACAACGTAACGCTTGTTAAGGAGATATATGCATCACAACATCGTAGTCGTCTCCTGGGACATTGGATGTTAAATCTTTATCCTAATAAGTTTACTAAGTACAACCGCAACCCATATTTTACGGCAGACACATGAGTTACATTGCTACCGAGAATTTTTCGGCAACTGTGTCTTCTCACCAGTAAATCATCAACATCAAGATAATGAAACTTGTTTAAAAGGACTACAACATGTACATTCAAATTATAACGTATACAATGTTCTAGAAACAATATGTGGGTAGTATGGTGGTAACGATTTTAAACTTTCTTAAAGCAGATCACAGTCTCTGTGTCCGAAATCGGCAATGAGAACATCATCATGGTGGTAGATCGCAATACGAGTGGCTAGCCCAGTGTTTCCCAACGTGAGGCCCACGCGCTACAGAAAGGCAATTCTAAAATGGACTCGACGCGTATGCTTTTCTAGATATCGGTGCCAAATTTAACAAAATAAGAATCTTCTTAAATAATATAAGTTTTAAAAGTAGACAATAATTTTTTTTTAATTGGAAATTGTTCAATGGGAAAGAGGGATAAGAATTTTAGAAAGGCAGCACCGTGTGGGTGCCGGGTTAAAGAATAGCATCATCCTATATCCTCCAGTGGGTGTCGTAAAAGGCAACTGATTTACTCTGTTATGACGAGTGTGCAGCAACACTCTAAATACACCTCCCACACTATCTTTTCCCAAAGAAGTCGTTACACAACGACCACAACCACTCAGTCAAGAGTGTAACGACTAATAAGAAGGTCACCAGTCACATGACAGTGGTGTACCTGCAGTGCGGGCAGGCGCCGCAGTATCCGCACACACAGGCGACGCGCGGATTGTTGGAGAGTAAAT
>DWHU01001733.1:0-11562 GCA_018247975.1 Parides photinus
GCAAGACAGTACACTTGTCGATGTTAAGAGTAATTAACCAGTCCCTTGTCCACTGCATGATATGGTCCAGATCTTCTTGAAGTTCCATGTTATTTAAAAGGGGATTTGTCATTAGTTTCGTGTCGTCAGCGAAGAAAACCACATCGGATTTGATGACATGTTTTATATCACTTATGTAAATTCCAAATAGAATTGGACCCAGTACTGATCCCTGGGGCACTCCACTGAGAACACTCAGTTCTTGTGACAGACATTCGCCCACTCTTACTGTGAATCTTCTACAACTCAGAAAGTCCTCAATCCATTTCAACAGAGTTCCCCTAATTCCGTAATGGTCTAATTTTAATAACATCCTTTTAATAGGAACTCGGTCAAACGCCTTTTCAAAATCTAGATATATAATATCTGTTGGCTGGCGATTATTCCAATTTTTAGTACATTTATCTACGCATAATATAAGATTTGTGATAGTCGATCTTCTGGGCATAAAACCATGTTGCTGCTCAGGGATTATGTTTTCGTGCTTAAGAAATAGTCTGATTTTATCTGCAATAATTTTTTCCGTTACTTTGCACTTTGTCTTATATGTTTTTCCGCGCTCATTGAGATTATAAATAACGCTTCCTACGTTTCTACACCAGTAGTCCCCTCATTTTCACTTGAGTTGAATGTGTGAAATATTGCAGAACTGGACCATTTTGATTGCACAGTGGAACTGGTCCTGCGGGTCTCTAGAACTTAGTGTTGATCGTTATATGTCAAACGGGAAAATTATCCATTAACAAAGACTGTTTTTTTAACCTATGTGAAAATATGAACTATGGCGCTATTCAGGTTCGAGATTCAGGCGAGATTGACCTGTGTTATTTGCTTGCAGCGGAGCAGCGGTCGCGCATGGCGGGCGAGGAGGCGCCGGGCGCGGCGGGCGAGGCCGACTCGTACCTGGACTCTGCGCAGCGCGCGCTGGACGAGGCGGCGCAGCGCCGGCTGGCGGAGATCGTGCGCGAGCACCAGCACGAAATCAACAACTACGAGCTGCTGCAGCAAGGTGCCGGGCCCGCTGTGGGAGTGGAGACATTGCGACGGTCGCTTGCGCTGGTGGCAAGCTACCGTCGTCGTGACCGCTGTTGTGTGTTCGCAGAGGAGGCCATATCGAAGACGGCGCGCGTGCTGGAGGAGGCGGACATTTCGGAGGAGAAACGCGACGTCATCCACCGCGAGATCGGCAAGTTCCGCGAAAGTATGAAGGTAACTCCATTTCGGCGTACCGCCTCCCTCCTCCCGCCCACCACCACCACCACCACTACCGTTACCATCACCACTTCCACCCACGTATTCGCACCGTTTACCTTTCATAATCCCATCAGCTAGTCCACTGGACCGTTGGTCTTGAAGGAATATCCCATGACTGATTGTAAAAGTTTCCATTTATTATGTGGTGAAGATAACGGAATGTAGCGAATCGATTTCTGTTGTTCTTTCACGGGCAGGAGCGAAACGTAGAGTGAGGCAAGTCAGCGCGTTGTGTCGCGGTGATCGGAACCGGTGAGTCTCTTAGGGTTTGCTATGGCGCGGCCCGAGCGCCCGTAGGGCTTAGGTAGCGCGGCGCCCGGCCCCCACGCCCCCAGCGCCCCCGCACCCGCGCCCGCTGGCGGCGGCCGGCGCGGAGTCCGCGGCGCCCGGTCCGTCCGGCCGTGCGCTGCATTGAACGGTCGAGCGGCGCCGGGTCGTTGCGTTCTGTGTACTTCTACATACTCTGACACATTTTTTTATCATTAATATTATGTCTATTTCACACACTGCTTCTAATTGTTCTGTTAAAGCAATCATTTTTGCTGTTCCATCGTTGACACCGCGAGCTCGTGTCACTCGAGGCGTCGTAAATACGTGCGTTCACAGGCCGTGAAGCTGCTTCGATGAACTTTATGTGATATGTGGTTAATTATCACCGCCGCAGTCGGTCTCAATTGGCACGAGCACTTTATTATATCTATAATTTTATTTTGGAGCGGCACTAGGACGGCGGGGACGATCGGTGGCGCCTCCGCGAGTCGTTTGGCTCCGTAGTCATTAACCGAGATTACTTTAAATGTTCCGTATGGGGCCAAATTCGCGGCGAGCCGACGCCCCCGCCGGCCGCCGCCGCCGCGCGCCGCACCAGTATGTGGCGGCGCGCGGCGGGCGGGCGGCGCGCGGGCGCAGCGCCGGCGCGGGCGCTCGCGCGCCGCTCCCGGGGCAGCGGGGTCGGGGTCGGGGCGGCGCACGCAGCGGCGGAGGCGCCGGGCGAGGCCGCGCCGGGAGCCGCGACGCGCTGCCGCAGCCTGAGTGAGACCCGCCTTGCGCACACCTCGCGCCGCCCGCGCTGGGAACATCCGCACCGCCGGCGAGACTTGGCACCGTTGCTTTCCTAACCTTCTGTTCCGGCACCGGTGTTCCCAGCGTCGGTCGCGAGAACATTTTATATTCCAATTCAGATCTAAGGGACACGGACGAACACCAGTTCAATATATTAGGATGCGAATGCTTCTTGACAAATACCTAAACAGTCTCCGCTGCGTGCTGGCTTCGACTAATGCACCGAAGCACTCGCAGCGAGACGACGGAGCCCTGATTTGTTTTGCTATGGTCAATGGTTTTGTTTAACGTCATCACGGGCTCTTACAACGATAACATGAAACTGCCGCAGACATCTCGCTCCCTACTCGTATGCACTTGTAGCATCACACACTTTAAATGTTCTAGCAGCCTGACTGTCCTTTAGTGGTACATATATTGCAATTCAATCAACATAGCAAATAAAGAGCGCGATCAACAAAATTACATATACAAGTACAAGGACGAGAGGGGGGTGAGTTGTGCGCGTATTGGTGATACGGAAGTAGAAAGGAAAAGGGAGGAGGGCAGAGGTGTAGTGACAGCGCGTGTTGCAAACGGGGTGTTGGCGCAGGAGGAGGCCGATGTGGTGGTGCGGCGAAAGCGGGACAACAAGGATGAACGCGATCGCGACCGTGAAAGAGACAAGGAGCGGGAGCGCGAGAGAGATAAAGAGAAGGAACGACGACGCAGGAGCTCCTCCGGGTGGGTGCTACATTTAATTGATCACTACTACAAGGGGACGAAGCAGTGTACAATCAGATTTACATTTGTCGTGTACAACAGTTCCAGAAACAAGGAGCGCCGCGAGGAGCGCGACAAGGAGCGTGAGCGGGACAGGGAGCGCGAGGAAAGAGAGAGAGACCGAGAACGCGAGAGGGAACGAGAAAGGTAACGCTTTGTACGAAACTACGAACAAGTAATAGAAAATAGACAGCTCTGTGACTACAAACTTTCGTATTATTTGTAAAGTATACATTTAGCTGAGTAGCGGCGTGAGTTCATATCGCAGCACCGAGCGCGCTCTACGCCTGCTTCGCTAAGTGTATTTACCGTACAACCTTGTTGCAGAGAGGTGCGTGAGCGAGAAAGAGAGCGCGAAGCGCGGGAGAGAGAGAGGGAACGCGAAAGAGAACGGGATAGAGAAAGGTAACTTCTGTTACAGACCTATTTTTACATACTTCACACGGGCTGCCTTTGTATGCTTACTCTTGTATGCTTTCAAAGTTTTTTCATCGTCGTATGTACAAATCTTTCAAGCTTAATTTGAACCCCTTACCCTTGTGCTAGAGAGCTGAAATATTGCACACAACCTAGGGGTCGATGATAATACAATAATTCGTGGTAATTTTTGGATCCGGACAACCAGGAGGCCTATGACGGGGGTACCTGAGGGCCAGCTCCGAGAATAGGGGTAAAATTTTTAGGGGATGATTTTGGAGAGTATTTTAGAGCTTTTCTTTTAATATATGATTTTATAAAATAAAAAAAATTAACATAACGAAATTATGTAGATGGTATTTCAGATACTAAAAAATGTTGTAAAATGAAATTAAAAGTTTGCATTTGAAAGTTATATTTTCTTCTGTACCTTTCATTCATATCTTACAAGAATAATGTTGACTACAAATTAAAAACAGGCTTTTCTTAAAAAAGTAAAAAAAAATTAATAAATGTACTTTCAACTTTTTAGTACATGTCTTGTTCGTTTTTTTACTTTTTTGAATAAAAGTGCATTGTTAATTTTTTTTATATACCCGCACTGGACTACACTTGCGTTCACTTGTATCCACTATCATTATATTCTTTGTAAATTAGATGCGGATTCTCCTTCTTTTTGTGTCATCAGTGGATAGGATGGTTAGACCTGGTCGTAAGCACGCTGTCAGCTGTAGAATAGCTTGCATCTGCTTTGTTTGATGAAACTCGGAACTTCTTGTGTGCTGGTCGTAATTTTATATTACCTTTTTAATTGTCAGAGAGCGAGAAAGAGAACGGGAGAGGGAGCGGGAAAGATCGCGCGACCGCGAGCGTGAGCGGGAGAGGGAAAGGGATAGAGAAAGGTCTCGCGGTCGCAGCAGGAGTGAAGCAGATGCTCGAAGAGAGAAAGAGATTGAAGAAGAATTACGGGAGAAGAAGAGACTAGAGAAAAAGGCACGGGAAAAGGAAGCTGCTTATCAGGAGAGGTGAGTGCTGTGTGTATGGAGAGTGATAGGTAAAGCGGGCCCGATACGAAACGCAAAAGCGGATGACGGGGCCGCCGCGCCACCGCGCCGCCGCCCGCTCGGTAGTGCACTAAATAACACACGTCACTTTATGCAATCTAATCAAAGGTTACAGTCATCTAATTTGATTAAAATTAAATTTAAATGTTAAAAATCAATTATAATATAGAAATAAATAACTTGCAGGTTGCGCAACTGGGAGACACGCGAGCGTCGCAAAGCGAAAGAATATGAGAAAGAGCGCGAGCGAGAACGTTGCCGTGAAGAAGAGAGGGAGAAGGAGGCTAAGCGCCTGAAGGAATTCCTCGAAGATTACGAGGACGAACGCGATGACCATAAATACTACAAGGGGAAGGAGTTGGCGAGGCGACTGGGCGCGCGCGTACGAGAGGCCGAGGCAGACTCACGGGAGCGGGCGCGCGAGGCCGAGGAGCTGGAGGCGCTCCGCCGCGAGCTGACCGCCAACGCGTCGCCGCGCGCAGCCGCCGCCGCGTGGGAGCGCGCGCAGCGCGAGCACGACGAGCGCTACACGCCGCGCGCGCTGCTGCCTGAGCTGCCGGCGCGGCGCGCGGCGCGGCGTCTGGCGCGCCAGGCCGCGCGCCACCGCCACCTGCAGGCGCGGGCGCAGCGCGACATGCCGGCGCACGCGGAGACCATCGACTCCGACGACAGGTGGGGCGACACGGCGCCGGAGCAACGCGCGCACGCGGCCCGGGAGAACTCACGCACCACGTGTTCATTGACCAGTAACGGCGCGGAGCCCCTGGACTCGCTCGGCGGCTCGCTGACGCCGCCGGCGCCGAGTTCGATTAGCTCCCCGCCGCCCGCGCCCGCGGCCGCGCACTCGGCCGGCGAGGCGAGCGACGGGGAGGCGCGGGAGGCGCGGGAGGCCCGGGAGGCGCCGCGCGAGGCGGAGGGCGGCACGACGCCGCCGCGGCGCAGGCACCGCCGGAGGCACCGCCGCGCCGACACGCCGCCCCTCGCCGACACGCCGCCGCGCCACGTGAGTACACACCTCTACTATTTATTTTCTGATGACGATATTTCTGTTGTGCCTTGGCCTGGCCAGCCACGAGTTACGATCTCGATCCCATCGAACGTTCGTAGGATAAATTGAACAGAAGTATCAGAGAAAATTTTAACACCGTGGACAGCCAAGAAGTGGTAATAAACAAACTAAAATTGTGTTGGGTAACAAAGTATTGGAACAAAACATAATCTATCTTATCGAAAGTGTTCCAAATAGACTTGGAGAGTGCGCACGGAACAGAGAAGGACCTGCTGTTCACTAAACTTAAAGCAATTTTCAACATATTCTTCACCACATCAAACTGCAATGACAAAATTCTTTATTTCATTGATCCAGTTATTGTACCAATATATTGTCAAAAACTGTTCTTTGTGTTTAAATAAAAAACATAATGTAACTCACGCAATTTATGAATACTTACTTAAGGAAAACTAAATAATTGTGAGTACTTTTAAAATTAAAGCTAAGAAGGAGAGCCTTATTTTGTTTATTGTAATTTATGTTAGAATTACATTGTAAATCACTTGTTCTTGTCTTATGGATGATCTCTGAGTGCTTCCCCAATTTCATTTTGTTTTCCAGAGCGCCGGCAGCACGCCCCCGCGGCCGCCCTCCCCCGAGCGCACCGCGCGTCCACTTCATGTAAGTGACATTAACTTTATTGGGGCGAAGCAGTTCCCGCAAATGGAAGTAGGATTTAATTAATTAATTACTTCTACTTAACAGAATTACTTTGAAACTTTGCATTGAATGTTGTGTGGCGTCCGTGTTGCAAACGAACGTCATTTCATTTAAAACCTTTTTAAATTTTATATCACAATATACCGTCATAGATCGCTCATTTTTATACTGATTCCATAGATGAATATTTTGATAGATTAAGCTTGTAAAAATTAGATAGGAGAGATATAAGATCGAATAACCAAGATAATAAACAAGTTCTGTTATATTATAATGAGCTCTTTCATTGAACGTACACGTAGTAAATTGGGAACGCTGTGCAAACGGTATTTCCAAACTTGTAACTATTACGTACTAGGTGTATGGTCTATATTCCATACACATTGTGAAGATTAAGCTTGATTGTGTAATTGATTAAAACACAAGGATAAAATTATAACTTTTATTAATAAGCAGACTAAAATTACTTTAACAATAATTCATTATAGTGCAAAAATGCATATTCCTAGTTAAAACAAAATTGTTTGTACGGTGTCCCGTACTGTACGTTTGCATTGTAATCATTTTGTTTCTAAAATAATGTTCGTAAACTAAAGATGTAAGCTGGATTAGAGTTCGCACGCGTATTATCGTACGAGCATTGACGCGAGATGTGCGTTGTCTGCAGTCGAGCCAACCGAGCCAGCCGAGTCAGCCGGGGGCACTATCCGGTGGCAGCTCACCCATCAGCATCAGCTTTCGCACAAAGTCGAGTCCGACGCCCTCTGCTGACACGCCCACTCGTAAGTAACATTGCTGTTTTCTACGTTAATTGAAATGTGTGATTTCCAAGAAATATGTATATAATGTGCAACTTGAAGCCGACTGCCAGTGAACTATTGAGATTGTGTTTGTGTCCGCAGAGGACGGGCGCATGCGGCGCGTGCACGCCGCGTTCGCGCGCGACGACGACGAGCCGGCGCCGGCGCCCCCCGCCGCGCACCTCGCGCCCGGTCAGCCCCCTGTCCTTACTGCACATAGCTGCTCGCTCCCCTCTGGAGCTACGCTGCGAATGATGAACAACTACGTTGGAAGCTTATCGTCGCGATCTCGCTGCTGGGGCCTAATAAAAACCGTTGCATGACACATCCAATGAAAATTTAATTAACAAGGAATTGGCCTCGTCTCATTTGAGACTGTTGTGTGTTAATAGATAGTTCTGTTTCTTAAGCGGACCATCGGAAGTGGAGGGATCTTTATATTACAGATAACACATCACCACATCTGTTTTTGTTCTGATGATATTTTTTTGTGCAGGCAAGGAAAAGCTAACCAGCCGGCGGCCCAGCATCGGCGGCGGCTCTACCAAGGACTCACAAACAGGTACGTGGGGCGCGCGCTGGTGATGATCGATCGTTCAATTCTCGGTAAACGATTCGCTCTTGAAATGCAGTGCCGCTCCGGCGAGTCCTACTTGCATGTAAAAAAGGGAACCATACGCCGCGCACTTTCGGCATATCTTGCCAGAGTTATATGTAGTAAAAATATTGTCCGGTTAAGAGTTTCCAGGCGCTATTCATTGAAATATTTTTGCGTTGCTTTTCGTTTATTACAACTTGTACCCAATTCCATTTTCAAACTGCATCAAAAACCTTGGCCTATTAAGGATTCTTCCTTGAATTCTAACTTCTAACTTATAACCTATAACATCTTTGTACCTGAAAGAAAATTTTGAATTTTTCTCTGCAACACATGACAGGGGCCTCTGCTCAACCACTAATTTATCAATTAGTATTCCTCGACACTTAAGTGACTTTGTCGGTAACTCTTTTACTGTTCAGGGTGCACGACTCTGGAACTCCTTGCCCGATAATATTAAGAGAGCTCCAAAGAAAGGAATTTTTAAAAGAATGGCGAGAGGTTTTTTACCTGGGCCCATAAGATTAGTCTCGTTTTGCATTTTATGTGTATACGTATATATGCATGTACATTTTGTATTATTTTTAAACTTTGTACTCACACACCTACTACAGCATCCCTTGACGTCTCGGGCTGACTGGTATAGAATGCCTACCGGCATTAAGTCCGCCCTTTGTGAACTGATTTAGTTACACAAAAAAAAATTTAAATTAATAAATATTTACTTTCTCGAAATTGCAATAAGACACGGTAACTGTTTCATTGTCCGCTATCAGACAAAAGTAAAAAAGGCGAAAGCGGTGACCCGGATAAGGACAAGGAGAACAAGTCGGCGGAGGAGAAGCGGAAGCATATCAAAAGTCTCATCGACAAGATCCCCACGCAAAAAGAGCAGTTGTTCCAGTATAAGTTGGACACCGCGCAGGTACGCTCTCGCAGGATTAATCCATTCGAGAATTTATATGTGCGAACGGTAAGGAGTCCGCGGGTACTGTTGCTCACAGATGCTCTCAGCGAGCGATGACTCGACCGTGCAAGCATCTATTATTTTTTATGCAACTTGAATTATCGTTAGACATATCCTCACTAAATTATATTTTGTAAACACGCTGCCCGTGGCCGTTGCAGATCGACAACGCTTTGATGGAAAAGAAGATTCGGCCGTGGATCAACAAGAAGATTATCGAGTATATCGGTGAACCGGAGCCCACGCTCGTCGACTTTATCTGTAGCAAGGTGCTGGCCGGCTCCGCGCCCGCCGGCATCCTCGATGACGTGCAGATGGTAAGTCACGCCGGGGCGGGCTTTGCAATGCTTTCTGGTGCTTTCTGTACTGAGTTTACAGGAACAGCCGCAACTCTCAAACGAATAACGTTATTTACATGCTTGCTCGGGCAGGTGTTAGACGACGAGGCGGAGGTGTTCGTGGTGAAAATGTGGCGTCTCCTTATCTACGAGCTGGAGGCGAAACGCGCCGGCCTACACAAGTGAGAGGCGCACTGAGGCCTGCGCCTGCGCCCCCCTGCCCTTCGGCCGCTGCCGGAGGGCGTTTGTATTTCATATAATATGACGCGACACGGTTTACAATAACTGCGGCCGAACAACAGACCGCGGGGCGCCGCCCGCGCGCCTGTGCTGTCTGCATTGGACGAGTAGCGTTAGAAAGCGTTTTTTTAGAAATATAATTAAATTGTTAAAAATCACTACACAATTGTGTAATTTGTTTAAAAATAATCATAAAGCGGATGGGTTGCTGCAGAATGATCGGGCTGCGTGTGGGTCCGTCGCTATAGTTAAGACAAACTGAATCAATTGATTTCACAACTCGGTAAAACAGGCTTTTTCATTCGCGAAATCCGGAGTTGCGGAAGTCCTGGATCCGACGAAGCAGCAAACTCTTCTTAAAAGTTTCTTACACAACACCCGTTGTATATAGAAGGTGATACAGAGGAGCCGCCCACCGCACAGTTATATTTTCAATAGTCCGGACTGCGCTCGTGAGCTGTGTTGAGGCGGGTGTGTGCGGGTGTGTGCAGCCGTGCGCGGGGCGGCGTCGTGCGCGGTTTATTGTACGTGTTGATAGTTTGTAGCTATTAATATAATTTTATCAAAGCTATGTGTTTCATTTTATATAACCTTAACCTTCATTTTGTATTATTTACAATAAATGTCTAACTGAAGGCGTTTTCCCTACCGTGTATTGGTATATGAAATTAGACAATATTACTCCCCTATTCAAGAGTGGGTTAAGAAACAAGTTCCAAAATTACCGACCAATCTTCATTTTATGTTCTATGTCCAAGCTTTTTGAAAGCCGTGTTCACGCTGAAATATTCTCTCCTACACAACACTACTTCCTCAGCAACATGGGTTTTGTTAAATACAAATCAATTTCTGCAAACGTCATGTTTTACTAGCTCTCTGTTTGAGAGTTTAGACATGGGATATCAAACGGACACTGTCTCTACTAACTTTCAAAAAGCCTTTGTTATGGTAGATTATGAGATGCTCTTGAGCAAATTGGTATTTAACGGAATTATGGGGAGATCTCCTACAGTGGTTTTCTTCGTACATTTCTAATAAAGTACAAAGGGTAATCTTGAATGTTTTTCAGTCTAGTAACATACAACTAACATCAGGAGTACCACAAGGATCTATCATTGGTCCGTTGCTCTTCATTTTATATCTAAATTACATAGGTGTATGTTTCTTAAATTCTAATTTCTTCTGTATGCCGATGACCTCAAAGCATATCGCAGTATTCACACGGTTCATGATTGGGTTCATGATTGCCATCTTTTCCGAGAGGACATAGAGAGATTATCAAGATATTGTACAATGAATAAACTCCATTTGAGTATTCCTTAATGCAATGCCATTACATTCATCAAAAAGACCAAGAGGAGGAACCTATCCGACCGGCCCGAGGAGGCCACTCCAGGAAAGCTGTCCAAGCCAGCCTCAAGTCAGATGTGTGGCGGGAGCAGATTTTTTTTCCCGTCGCAGCCGAGACGAGGTCGCGGAGGGAGAGGAGTGTCGGTATTGCGCGTTGCCACTCGCCCTGTCCTTCGCGGGCGTAACTTTCTCATTGCAGATCTTTTAGGACACTTTGCACTCTATTTTCAACTCTTAGACTATGGAATGAGCTTCCGCCAAATATACGGGCAGCTCGCACCAAAGCCTCGTTTAAGCGAATGTTATGGGAACACTACAAGTCACAATGACCTCTCCTTCTCTTTTATTTCTTTTCTTACTCTGTGCTTTTGTCAGCTCTCTGTCTAGGCTCCCATGGTCTCTGGGTGACCGATTCGAGGGATCCTTTGTCAAGCGAGGAATAGAGGCTGAGAGGATGGGGCTTTGTATGTTCCGGTGCGCTCTTGCAGAGAGAGAAGGGGGTTCATCCCCCGAGGCGGAGCTGCGCGGTGCACCCGGCGCTGGCGGGGAAGCGGAGGTGTGCGGGAGCGTTCCCGTGGCCCCGCCGTAAAGCGACGAGGACAGAACATCGTGGGGGTGTAAGTGGGTATAAGTCCAACATAACTTGTCTTTGACCCCGCAAAGGAAAGCACTGGAATGCGTTTTCCCTTAGTAAAACAAAGAGTTAAAAAAGTTCGCACTTACGTTATAAAGTATTTGTTCAGCCTTCTTTTTTTTATCGTTATAGACTAGCGCTTGACTACGATGTCGCCTGATAATAAGCGGCGATGTAGTCTTTGGTGGTAAAGCGCACTAGTCTAGAAGCAGCCTATTCACTCTCCTTTTGAAGATTCCCACTTCGTACGGACGGGAACACTGTCGCCGGCAGACTGTTCCAGTCCCTCGCTGTTCGCATTAAGAAGGACGAAGCAAATCTCTTCG
>DWHU01001734.1:0-11562 GCA_018247975.1 Parides photinus
TTGTCTTGCCGATGTCTTAAATTATTTAAAGTCGGCCAGTACGTTTCTTCTCTTCCTAAATTCCTATCAGACGCTAACTCATTATTCACCCCCTTACTCTACATTCATTCTTACACAATCCATAGTTTCTTAGATCTTCTTCTTCCTCTCCAACTAAACACATTCATACCTAAAAGTTTCTTGATTACATCCGTTTCCTATCTAAGCAAAATATGTCCGTACCAGGACATACGATTTCCTTTAATCTTCTTTACCACAGGTGCCATTTTCAAACTTCCTCTTATGTACTCATTCCTAATCCTATCCATTCGTGTGACTCCACACATCCACCTTAACATTCTCTTCTTCTTGGTTGCCTAACATTCTGATCGATACAATTTCTTTAGAGTCATCTTCGGGGCACATATTATACTTGAGATCTGTCGCCATTTCATCCATCCAGAAAAACGTTTTAATATTAACGCTTCACTATTAACATGATCACAAAAATACAAACAAGAAATACGTCGAATTTAAATTTACGTAAATTTCCGCGGAAATGTATACCGTGAAAATACATTTTAATTTTGTTTCAATTATAAATTATTGTTTGTTATGAAACCGCAAAACAGTATTTAATAATAATACATATCATTTTGATTTTATTTCGCGACCACATCACAGCAGTGTCGGGTTAATTAACATACTGTTTATGTACCGAGTGAATTGTTAAATGTTATCAATAATTTTCTGTTAATAATGTTGTCGTCCTAACATTATTTAACATTAGTTCTTCTTCTTTAGTCGATCTATCAATGCTGAGGAGGAACACTTTCAGGAAGTATTTAACCTCCCAACGTCACTAAAGCCTCAACCTACTCGTTACCCGGAGAGTTGTATTGTCATTGCCGCCATTTTTTGGAGCACTAATACATTGTCTTATTTTTTTTGTTTGTAACTACATAAATATTATCAAAATGTCACATTTTTAACGTATCCAACTATTTAAATTCTTTACCGCTTTTGGAAGGTTAACCGTTTAAAAACACTATGAATCGTTACGTAGAATATGTACACTGTTTTCATACCACAAATGACAAAACAAGTTTTATTCGTATCCCATGCGACATTGGATACGATTCGGAGTATAATAAAACGTATAAATATTCTATAATTCAAGAAAAGGGTCGTATTTATTGAATAACCTAATATAAGGGCGTGTGATTTGTATAAAATGAGACGCCAATAAAGACATACTTGCGTTTATTTATTCGTTTCAATTGTAAATAACGACATAAATTAAACATTTACAGGACGAGACCAACTTTAAAGAGAACTATATCCATTGATGTAGAATATACATAAATTGACATTTCTGTATCGTGAGGAAACTATGTAGTCGTAGAATATGAGCGACTTCAAAAAATTGGTCTTGTTTAAGTGAAGAGTACTATGTTAATATGTGGGTAGTGATACTCTAACTCATATTATGATAATTACGGTAATAAATACTGCACCAGACTGTGCTTATCTCTGTGAGACATAAGAGTAACCTAATAATTTCGGAGGTTATAGCGACCTTCGTACTGAAATAGTGTTAATATGTATTAGTAACGACGGTTGTAGATTGCTGCAGACGAACCTTAGACAAATCTTGTGCATCGAGATTAGTGAACCTAGACATTCCCTATGTTCACTAGACGACCTTTAGCAATACTACTAACCATATTAGTTTTTAATACATGCGCCACCTGTGATTTTGATTCAGGGACCTTTTGTACTCTTACTCATATACTTATATATCATGTTTTCATATTTAACTCCATACTAATCGCTTATAATACATAATTCAGTCATTAAATTCGAGCTGATACTGAATGAGACTGTATGGTTTCCACGTGAATAAGGATTCTTCGTATTTTCCACCGTCTACAAAAGTTAATCGTCCACAGTTCTCGGAATCAATACTATAGCGCGCGCCTTCACAGAGCCATTGCGTTCTCTTTTAACGCTAATTGAAGCTTTAATTCATCTCTCATTTTCCACAAATATGTCGCAAAATAAGCTGCTTTAAACATACACAACAGCAACCAACAAATGGACGAGTATAAACATTAAATTTAATTGAAAAGACAACGCAGGATTTTATGCAGAATTTAAATATTTATGACTCACCACACAACAGTGTTCCCTTTATTTTTAAGTTTGTGAGACATGGATACTTTGTGAAAGTAAGAAAAAGAAGGTAGATGCTCCAGAGAAATAGTGCTGGAGGAGGATCTTTGGAGTGTCACGGACTGAATTTAGATCCAACGAGTCCATCCTTCAAGAACTCGGCATGAAGCAGCGTCTATCCTACATCGTTCATGCTCGCATTCTCATATTCTTTGGACTCGTCTCTCGGCGAAATGACTCGTCCATAGAACGCCTTGCAGTGCAAAGAAGGGTCGCAAGAATCAGAATTTGCGGTAAAACACCGATGCCATCGACGGATCAGATGAAGGCTGTCCTTAATGGTCCTCTTCACGAGTGCACCAGGAAGGAAGCGGCACGTGAGGAATGGCGACCGATAATTTAAGCGCACCACCAACTCCAACCAACGGTCACGACCACTCAGTCAAGAGTGTAACGATCGAGAAGAAGAATCACGACAATTTCCCGTAGATAGAATGAATGATGAATTGGCCAAGATATATAACAAAACGAAATCGAAGTCAGAATGCTTTAAAGATGTTAACCTTTAGTGATGACGTGGTAGCACAAGAGAAGAAAGACAAAATATTTTTTAATTGAAGATACATGATCTTCTCACGGTAAAAAATACCACACATGATAAAGAAACGCTACAAAAACAATAAATTTTTTTTTTTAGAAACCCCAGCCTTTTTTTTTTCTAAAGAAACAATAATCCAAACATAAACAAAAACAATTTTTTCATACTATTTAACAGCAAGAAGATAATGCAATAATGTCGGTGTCTATCAAGTCAGACTTACCGGTTACAAGTTTAATAGCAATGTATTTATATAACATACTAACTATATATTAATTTAAGTTTACGAAATGCAGAGTCTTTAAAGTTTGGACGGAGTTTTGAGTTTAGCACGGATCAACTTCCTTTGAAAATTCCTTCAAGGATAGTTGATTGATCTGTGGCAAACTCAAATGCCAGCTATAAACTTTTTATTGGAAAGTTCCTAGTATCCAGCTTCTGCAGGATCAAGAGAATTTAGGGTTACCAATGACGTCCTCTACTATATCTTCTTATCTACTAAAACCTTTCAGTGTTTCAAGGGGGATTTCAGGATCTTTTACAGTGCGTACATATTCCCATTCCTCTTCTCCCATTCTCTTTCAAATGATATTTTAGTCGTGTTCCTCATTTTCCGGCGAAATGTTTGTTAGCAAACCGGAAATGGATTTCCGCTGTAAATGATTCATTCGTTGCTAAATTTAGGAAAATAAAATAAATACAAAGCCTCTATAAAGGAAAAATTCGTGTTATATTTGCAAACATTTATAAACTTAAGGGTCTAAAGATATTAATGACATTTATGGAGCGAAGGGGCATTATAAAATATATATAAAGACTAAGTTATAATGAGACATCTACGTTTGTGTGAAATAATTATCTGGTATTATTATTGTTTGCTATGTTAACTTTTTTTATATTACTCCTATTTTAGTAAGAAACTCGACTTTCCTCTAGTAGAATATATGAATAAATATTATATAATAATTGTAGAAATTGGAGGTATTTGTAAAGTGTAGTTCTTTAATTGTGAATGTATTTGGTACTATTTATGAAATTATGTCATTAATGGATGTTAATTACGTAAGTTTCTTTTATTTTGTTCTCAAATATTAGCCATTAATATAAAAGTTAACAAATTAATCTAGCAATATCATTTTCAAGTTTTTTTTTGTTTCCATTCAACAGTAACCTTCGGACCGGGATAAAATTAAAAAGTATACGCAAAACTTTTCACATTTTAATAAATTGCTCTTTTTGTCTCTTAGATTCTGACGAAATTGTACTATAACATAACTTCAAATGACCTAATTGTTATATCTATCTATCCATATTTTATTAATGAGAAAACTATAAGATCTCATAAACTAATAACATCTGAGTATACAATTGTAATTAAATGTACTATGTAATGTTATATATTAAATAGTTCAAAACTGTTATTTAATTTACTGTTTTCATAAAATCCAAAGCTTTCATTAACTGGGTGAAGGTTATGAAATACAGAAAACCACTTGTATGCTTAAGAATCGTTAAAAATATGGATTTTATAAATAAATAACGGTTTAACAATAACTCTAGTAGGATCAAACTTCAAAGGTTACCGTTCATGTATAAACATCTGAACATTTGCTTTAATCGAATACATGTTTCCATATTCATATTTACTCTCTTTGATATTTTAAATAAATAGCTTTTTCCGTTTTTTATTAATTAGTCTGTAGTTATTCAACATTATATGTTTAGTGGAGTCTTCCTACAGCCGTAGCTTTGACATTATCGTATTTTATTAGATAGAAATGAGGTTAATTTGACAAAGTTCGGAAAGAAATTTGGAGATTTTTCTATAACGGTACAATGTAATAAAGGAAATCATCCGCAAGGGTAATAAACATAATAAAGTTAGGAAGGCATTAGCCATTGCTAAAAACGTATTTCCTGGGGCAGTTTTCAATTTTGACGTTATAGCTAATCGCGCTCCCCTAATTTCCTGCGCAGTGTAATTCCATTTCATGGCGAGTTCGTTTCCATTTAAAATGAGTCGGGGGTGCCCACGGCTCATGTTTTGATGAAAATGCACTTGTATAAATAAATCATCACTTAAATGTTCATCAACATTGCGTAAATGGCGTTCAGTTAACCTAATCGACTAATTAGATCATAAACAAAAAAGGCTATTGACAAAGTAATGGTTGAAGGTCTTTGTTGCTGATGATGCTAGTATGAATGGCACCTAGAACTGCAAACTCGGGGTGAGCAATTTTCTTCGGCAGTTGCTGCTTCAGCAATGGACTAAAAGGTTAGCGCATCCCAGGGCAGGAGGTAGAACTGTTGACGCAATTCGTCCAGTCATAGTTAGCTGGGTTAATAGGCGGCATGGTGCCCTGAAGTTTCGGCTGGTGCAGGTACTGCCAGGACATGGGTGTTTTGTAAAGTACCTGCACCGTTTAAAAAAAGAATCAACAGCTGTACGCTACCAACGCGGGGACGATGAGGACTCAGCGCAACATAGCTTAGAAGTATGCACGAGTTGGACACTGTGGAGTCGAGACCTCGTAGAGATAGTAGGAGACGATCTTCCTCTTCCCGCATTTGTGAAGGCAATGCTGGAGAGCAAAAAGTTATGGACTGCATAATCTTCTGTGAAAAAGTTAAGTCGCACAAGGAGGCTGCGGAGAGGGTGTGAGAAAGTTACCATCTTCTGTAACCAGAGATCTAGGCCTCCTTTGTTTTGTTCTATATTCCCACATAGAACAGAACATAGTAATTAATATTTTAAATCTCCCGAGTTAAAATCTTGTCTTAAGACAGCGAGCACAATATGGTTTAGATTATATCTTGACTTACGCCACGTTGTCAAGAGCGCAATTTTCTTTGACTTTAAAAAAGACCTAAAGCGACCAAATTTTGAGTGATGGCAATTGTTGTGTATACTATGTACAGCATATTTACGAGCATATATAACATATTTAGGATGTCAGTCACAGCAGCACATTGTTCTAGTTGCATTGAAACGCAAGTTCAGTTTTGCAATCTCCATATTAAATGCAACAACTCGCAATGATTTTGTTTCTATTAATTATACGAAGTGACTATGTAAGCGAGATATTCACCTGATAGTAAGTGTCACCTATTTATATAAATGTACTGTACCAATTACACAAATTACAACGTTAGCACTGTTCCTATATCGAATAGAATATTATCTGTCTAAGATAAAACAGTTTGATTGAGATTTAAAAAATGTTTGCTTTTAAAAGTGCAAACAAAACGCTCCGGGAACGTTTACTTAAGTTGAGCTATTCGCAATTAAATTAAGCCGTTGTGTACAATTACAGCTGTTAGCATTTTCTTATTTCTACTCTTACTTTTAAAATGATGATTTAAATGGTTCATTGTTGTTATAAGTATTGTAATTATTGTTATTTTTAATGACAATGCGAAGAAAGTCGCCTATTAAAGTTATACACTTTAACACTGTGACATTTGCTTCAAGACATAAATATTTTCTTTTTAAATCCTAACAAAACATTTTTTATGTATAGATACTATTACAATAGGTAGCGAATGTATAAATAACATTATAAAATATATCAAAAATGCTGCATTTCGATATTTTATTAAAAACATTAACGTTTTTACACGTATATAACTCTTTTGAAGGTCGTCCCATTTTTAGAAATTCCAAATTTTGCAAATGCCTCGAATTATTTAGACGAATATCTATTAACATGTTTAATATAATAAATGCATTTTGAAAGGGTAATAGCAATAAAAAATTCTTCATAAAATTGATTACGTTAGCCTAAATCAATGTACAAATATTCCATACAATTCTCCAAACAATTGTAACAATTGTAAATTAAAATAATATCTCCAGGTGTTTTAAGTTACTTTAAGTACTCTTGCAAAGTAAATGATAATATATGATTTTATTATGAATTATGTATTAAGTAATGTAAGTAAATAAATATTAGCTAAATCGTGTTAATCATTTTACCAAGCGACGAATAATATTAGGTTATATTAAGATATAATCAACTGACTTTCAAATTAGGGTTAGGATAGATTGATAATTTTTAACCTTTCGTCCGCTTTTTGAAGGGAGCAATTAAATAACGTCAAAGTGTCATTCAAACGAAAATTAATATTTTATAAGTATTTTAATAAATTAATTTTACCTGTTTTGACAAACTTAATGGACAGCTTCAGTTTTAAATTGAGCCGGCAGTTCCAGTGAAATCTGGCAGCGTTTAATGAAAAAGTTTTTATGTTTAATGTCGCTATTAACTGTATTCAAAATGTGTAAGCACCGACCTTAATGTATTGAAACCCTGGTAATGAAGCCCTCCATTCAAATCCTTCTTCATCTTGTATGTTTTAATGACACATCTCGTTTAATCCGCTGGATTATCCTGCAAACGACCATCGGTCGCAAAAGTATATTATAAACCTTTATAATTACTACTTCTCTTTATATAAGCTATAGTTTACCGCAAATATTTCTCTAGCTCTAAAGTGTGCTAATAAAAGTACAATAGCATGTGGGTTGTTATAAAATTCCGTTATTTTTAATTAAAGCACATGAACGCGCGTGCGTGAATATTGCTGATTGCATTTTAACCTTATAAACCCGCAGTGAAATAACACAGGTCATACTATACGACTATACGTTAATTATTTTATATCACAAAGCTATGTGGAAAACGTGATATAGTTACTAAATTAACATCACTTTATTTTTGGACATCTTTTATCATCATCATTATTTGCCAATTACAAATATCTTATTTATTTTGGCGTATTACATAAATTTTCTTCGTGAATTCCTATCAACTGCTAGCTCACTATTCACCCTTTACACTGCATATCATCTCTTACACAATCCATCTATCTTTCAGGCCTTCCTCTTCCTCTCCAACCAAATACATTCATACCTAAAACTCTCTTGCCTACATTCGTTTCATTTCTTGAACATATTCATACCAGGGCAGATGAGTTCCTTTCAACTTTTCCATCACGGTTGCCACTTTTAAACTTCCACTTACATTATGGACATCATTTATCATCAGGTGAATATAATGTAAAAGGTAATGAAAGTTTCTAATTTAACAACTATATTGACTTGAAGATGTTGTGGTGAATCGCTGTTCTGTTTTATAATTAATTCTTTTCTGAGTTGGAGAATGTTTTCGGTTTGTTGAAAAATAGCAAAGTATTTGTAATGACTATTTTAAAGAAGGCGAAGCTGTGATTTTTGATATAAAAAAAGGATGTCTGCACGTATCGATTCTTTCTTGCTTGTGAAGATTGAGAATAAAACTCTTAAGTGTGTTATTGAATCTTTGGAAATAAACCAGTACTCGGGATATAAAAATCTATCAATATAAAAAAATGCAGTCTAAAATATGTGAACGCATAAATTTAAAAATTTATGAATGATGAAAAATCGAAGCGAAATCTTTTAAGTAAACTTCCATTACCTCCTTACACAGCAAAGCTTTTACACCGTCGATCACAAAAACCCCTTAACTATGTAATACATTTTGTGGGGATTTATTTATGAAAATTTCTACCGCTATAAAATTGGTTATTACATACATTTTTATGGCGTTAACAATATATAAACGCCGAGAGTAACGGAAACAATGTTATAACGTCCTTTTAGGTCGCGTCTGCGTTTGTATACACATGAACATTTATATAATATAATGTAATAAATCAAGAACTACTAGCAACTTTCACTTAAAAAATAATTGATTATATTTAACTTAATTATATAATAAAGTCCTTGAAATTATCCATTTCGTAAGAATATATACATAAAGTATAGTTGTTAAAATGGTCGATAGATATTAAACCGGCCATCTTGAGCTGCTAGAAATTGGTTTGAGTTAGTATCATTAAAATTATACGATTTGATGTTCGTTAAACCGAATTAAAGTACCTTGTTATTAGCAGTAAGTGTGCATTTAACCAAATTGAGTTATTAATACAAAGTAATTATCGTTTCAGCTTACTACCGTCAGCTGTAGAAAGTCTTGTAAATTCGAATAAAAAAATCTTTGCTAGTAAAAGCGACTATGAAGCATTTGCTAGTACTAAGAAGATCTTGTTTCTATGAAAACGTTAGATTACCTACTAAGCAGAACTGGAGGAAAGGCGATTTCGTTTAGAAATAAACGCGTCAAAGCTGTGAAAATGAACTCTGGCGTTTTTCCCTACAACAGGTTTATAAGAATAAGAGCAAGGTAACTACTGTCTATTGTAGAAGTATACGCTAAACATCGAAACTATAAAAATATGCTATAGCAAGTTTTTTTAGCCGGTGAAATTGTTATTGGAAACTGATAACTTCGCACGCTTCTCACGCAACGTATTAAGATACAAAAGAAAACAAACTAAGTACTAAAATTTTGTTTTCATTAAATTTATATACATTTATGAACCGTTCACAGGTGTTAGTCTCTCAGAGGGCTTTACGGCGAAATATTAATAATCTGTAAATCTGTCATTAAACATGACGTAGAATGAGTAGTAGAACAAAAGGCTCTATTCCATGTAAACTTGCTGTTAATGTATATAAACAGTTATTTATGTATAATTAACCAGCTAAAGTTAGAAAAGAAAATAGCCACAGGCGAAGATTAATTGCACAAGTCATTATATCAAATTGTGGTATTTAGCTAAGGTCGGGAAACTAACGTGTTAGTTTACGCAATTTATCTTCGGCACAGTTAACCAAATTTACGGACTTTGCAAAAGGGACTTAGATTATTTAAGAATGAAAAATAATGTGGTAACACTTTCCATTTTAAGGGTGCGGAGGGATTCATACGTATTAACTCTATGCTTTCTAACCCAACAGCGTAGCAGAAAGAAGAAAGCAAGTTTCAAAGTGAGAATAAAAAGGCTGTTTATGTAATAAAGTTTGCTTTATACAGCAATTTCGTGAATATATGTGACAGTTTTCACTAACGCCTTAGAACTTAAATTGCTTGCGTGCAAGTTGTAAGGGTAGCCGCTTTGAAGTTGAGTTACGACGGCTACCGTAAAAGTAATCTACTACCTGGATCTCGCAGATGCTACTCTGGTCTATTTTTTATAGCCTAACGTTTAGCAAACTAATTATAGCTGTAATTACTAAGCAACATACAAGAACATACTAAAATATTCTAGCGCTATCTGACGGTAAGACATAGTAAGACAAGTTATTGAGATAATTGTAGTCGTGTAGTCTTTGTATAATCTAAAAGGTTGTTTTAAACGTCTTCAAACTGTGATATCTTTTCCGACAATTTGAGGCAACAATAACAAGAATTCTTTTTATAGTATTTATACTTTTTGGTTGTAAACTATTTAAAAAAGACGAGCCTCTAGCGCAAGTTGGAAGTGTTCCTAAGTGGATGTGTCTTGCCTTTTTGCGAATGTATACAAAACTTTTGCTTGCCTATCATTATTATCTGAAAAAGACTGTATCGGTTAAATGTCTAAGACACTTTTTATTTTTTCAATGTCTAGATATGCTTTCTTATATTATCTAATATCGAGATTCATAAAATAGCAAATTAAATCAAAAGTGCTTACTGCTATTTGATTTTGCACTAACTTTAGAACTATGAAATATATATATCCACTCATTAATTTAAATTTCCAATAATTAATTTCTCACGATCTAGGAAATATCATACTTTCCAATCCGTCCAACCAATAAAGTGGTTTAAACTTCAAAAGTTACTTCGTGAATTCCAGATGTCTTAAGGAATACAAACTGCTGCCGCCATTTCGCTACGCTTCCTCCGTCCGAGTCGCCATCAAGTTATTCTTAATTTTTATAATTGCAAATTATCACTTTTAAATCCTACTTAACTTCAGCAAAAATTATTACGATTACATTACTGCTATAGGTTACCTTATCAAGGTCGACTTCGATTATATTGTACAAATTAATGAGAATTATTTCTTCAAAGCTATCAAACGTTAGTGAGAAATCGTATCGGGGGTGGAACTCGTAGGGTGTCTGCTTCGCCTGCTGAAAGTCCTGGGTTCAAATCCCAGCACCTCCAAACTTTTTCATCTTCTTTTTAATTATATCTTTTTTAATAAATACTATTGACCCAATGAGTTATCAAAAACCTTAATTCGGTTTTTGTTTCAGCAATAATAAAGTTATGACTAAAAACATGTAAATAAAAAATGGGTTTAAAGTAGTTAAAGCTGTAATTTAGATTTCTTAAGAGTTTAACTCAATAGTTCTTCTTCTCAATCGCACCAGTCTTGACTGGTCGTGGATGTCTACTGCCGCTCTTATTTGGTCCATCCACCACATTTTTTTTCATTCTCCGGTTTCTTAAACCTAATAAGGTTTGTGTGAAACCTGCACATTCTCTAAATAGTATTTTTGTTGTAAAATAAGTTAAGTTCAGATTTTAAATTTCTCTTATTTATTATATCTTTTATTCGTCGAGGTATTTCGTTAATTAATGTGGGAATTAAGTAACAGGAAGAGCGTTTACTGTAAAAATTGTTAATTGGATTTAATATTCTACAAGTTATTTGTTTCTGCAAATCTTTATTTCGATAGTTCTCAAGAAGGAATAGGTATTTCACTTTTTCGTGTATAAGTATAATTTGACAGTACGTGAAATAAAGTGTCGACAGATTACGAATTTATAAGCTAAAAATGCGGTCTAAATAACTTTTCAATGTACATCCATTACTGATAAGTCCATATGATATTAAGATGAATTAAGGCTATGGAATGAGCTTCCTCCGAATATACGTGCAGCTCGCACTAAGATCTCCTTTAAGCGAATGTTGTGGGAACACTA
>DWHU01001735.1:0-11561 GCA_018247975.1 Parides photinus
TGAATGGAAGAAGAGGACATACTGCGCCGACCACAAGTAATGTGAATAAGGGCAGGCGAATGATGATCGAGGGAGGATTGTATATTTTATATCAGTGGACTGCTACACGCTGTAGGCTACGAACGTGGTTATGATGAACGCTGGATGGGATTCTATAAACTTCCTCTTCCAAATTGCGCCCACAGACAAAATTCTTGCTTTAATACCTATGTAAGATATTTGAAATGGAGCTGTTAATAAAACATCTTTGGAGAACCCAAATTATGAGTCATTCCCTATAGTCGTGTTCTGGCCAACCCCAATTTGGTGATGAGAGGAAATCACTCTGATTGCCAGTTGTTGACGGCTTGATGACTTGGTCTTAAATTTATGTCTGTTTATTAACATACTGTTTTGATCGCCAAAATGAAATGAAGGCTTTTATTACATTTTTCATAACGAAATAACTTTGTAACAAATAAGCTAAGAATTTTTGAGAAAATATTGCTTTAATTAACTCGATATTGTTTTTACGAAAGTCATTCGATATAAGTTAAAATTGGATTTTGAAAACCCCGAACGTGAAATTGCTGTCGCGCCGTGAAAGGCTTCAATCAGTTCACATCGATACAAATTGAAAAGGATTTTTCTGAATATCTTTTGGGGGAGAGTTCGAGTTCGTTTTCCAACGTGTCGTCTAAATTTCATCGATTTGTGAGGTAAATTGATTAAAGTAGAAGTGTTCCCGTCGACACTCTTGTATATCGATAGAATATTCATTTCGACTGAAGTTTGAAGCAGTACGATTCACTAACACCAAATCATAATTATCAGAGGATTTTAAGTTACTACTGGCTCACACATGCGACAGACGGAACACTGGTTTGCTACTATAGTGGCAGATTAACACTACAATTTTTAAATGAAGTAGTGATTAGGAAAACCTAAGGATGGTCCTAGATCCTATAAGAAATCATTTGCGTTATAGTGAAGTCTCTGCTGTTATTATCATTTCTCTGGTTATGCCGTTTTTAGAACCGAACATTAACGTACGCGAACATTATGAAGCGCGTTTATAATAATTACTGGAGTTACATTAATTGCTCTTTATAATAATAGCATTCGAAGTGATTTAACGGGACTCATTAAACGATCCGTTTCAATAAGACTTTAGTAATTGTTTTGTCAAAACACTTTTGCGCATGAAAGCCGCTCCGCAAATGCTTTTAAAAGTACTAATGTGTTCGCGGCGGCGAATGTTTTAATGGCTGCCTGCACTGGCTCACGCTGTCTCACGCTGTCTCACGCTGTCTCATCGGCATAAGCGGCTTCCGGAGAATATCAGCCACAAGTAAAACAATTATAATGTTCTGCTCCGTTCTAGCGAAATACGAAAACAGGATGAGAAATATCGACGACGCAGAGGCAACATATTTATACCTCTATCTGTCTACATCGACCAAACATCTCTAAATGCTTAGTTCTCAAAGTGCTCCACCGGAGACCGTACGGAGATCTAATCTAGATCGAATTTTCGGAATTCGTATAATTGTACATGTAGTGGGCCCACCGGAACCAAATAGATTTTGAAAGCGGTCTATGAGATGAAAAGTCTGGGAGTGTGATGTATTGATCAAAAACTTTTTTTCTATTTGGATAAGATCGGTAGTTTATTACAATCTCATCTGGTACTTAGTGATAATGTAACAGTAACACTGACTCGAGCGGAAGCTATTGATACATCATAACCTGCTGTGTGTTACATGTTAAATAATGGAGCAAAATGTTTATTGATCGCAGCCTCCAAAATATTTCCGAAATTATTTATAGTATCAGCAAGATGAAAACATTTACAAAGATGTTCGGCTGCGCGGCGACGGAGCCCGGCGGCCTGGAACTGCTCAATACTGTGGTACGGCAAAGACTAAACATAAACACAACAAGGATTAAGCATTGCGCCGATACGTAAAAAACATAAGCAGCAATACTCACGATCATAGTCTCTGATGGTGAATCCAGGAATGTGATTTCTGACTCCTCGCCCGCTAGTAAAACGCAAACTGATCTTTCGCCCGATTCGTCATCTATGAGACAAAATTTAATACCTAATTAGAAACTTTTTGTTTTTTATATCCTACAGAAAATTTATTTGCAAACTATATGCAAAGATTTAGTCAATTTAAAAAGCTGAAGTAGTCCACATTAATAGATTTAAAATCACTAGTCTACAGTGCGGAGTGCGGAGCGTTTCTGAATGACTTATTTCGGGATGGTCCAGATCCGCAGTAGCTCGCACGGATATTTGACCAGACTGGACCCAGGTCCGCCTCCGCCGGTGTAGTTAACGAGGAAACCTCTTCACCTATGCTCGTGTCGTACGCGTGCAGGTACTCCGACGTCATGAACTGACCGATCAGACTCGACTTGCCCACGCCCGGCGCGCCCACCACCAGCACCCGGTACGAGCTCAGACCCGCCGAGGAGTCCCTGCGGAACCAAACGTACATCAGCACCCTCCTCACTTTCATTATAATTATTACATATATTTTACCCATCTCAACAATTTGAGATTTGTTTTATAATGTTACCTTACAACGGCACAATTACGGGATAAGAAACTTTTTGCAAAAGGATTTTTCTTATCAATCTCTCTATATCCAACACTAATTTTGGGTAGCGGTGATAGAGGAGGAAATAATGTAGTCAGTGATGATTACACAACGGAAATGAGTTACCTTGATGATGCTAGAGAACATGGCGCAGAAGCTCTGGTGGCCGCTTCAGTGCTGGATGCGCTGGACGCCACGGAGGTGTTGGAGCGGGAGCGCCGCGAGCGCAGGGAGTCTCCTCTGTTCACTACACCTTTGCCTGCAACGTGGACCTAATATAGGTGGCACTAACTCACAGGCAGCTTGAACTACGACAAGTACAAGAGCGAGACAAACTGGAAAGCAAAAGTAAAGTATTTCAGATACATCTTGTTTATTGATCTATCTATATGTAGACGGTCTAGATTTTACCCATTCCAGTAGATATTTTTGTCGCAAAGTTACCACTTAATGCCCTCTTAAAACGTTTGTCGTAGATGAAATTGTGATAAAGATAACCAAGATAAAGTGACGGGAATAGTGTAAACATGTCGCGGATAAATATTAACACGATGACCATGAGCAAGCGGTAGCGGTCAAGAGTGTTACAAAGAGATGATGTTTTGGTGATGCGACAGCTAAAGGTGTCGTGATTAACCGTCGTGAACTAACCCAAACCGGGATCACCTGTAATGCTAAAATGTCTGAGGCGGTAATATTCCTCTTCGACGCCGGTGTTGGGCATGGAGGCCACGCGGGCGCGCTGCTGGGGCAACCCCAGCAACTGCCTCTCGCCGGTCCTCGATCTGGCAGCCTTCACCGACTGTGACCGGGAGTGGTGGGGGCTGCCGTACCTGACGATCCACAAATAAAACTCTTCAACATCACGACACAGGAACACATCGAGTACTAAGTCGTACATGTTGTCGCGTTCCTAGTGTACTACTTGCGTGTGTACATCGATAACGACAGTTTCACCTTTTATCAAACTCGTGCAGATCTTCCGACGTGAACTGGCTGGTCACGTCGAGGAGCTGCTGTATGTGGTCGCTGCAGACTCTACTCTTCCTCCTCGCTCCGTCCTCACTGTCGCGGACGAGGATCGTAGAGCAGCCGCCGTAATCCAGGGACAGGGACGGCTGTTGGACGACGATCGTGGTGCGCCCCGCTGGTATAGTGGTGGTGGCAGAATCGAGAGGGTTCGCCGTGACGTGGACCTGAGCGGCTGGAGGAGAAATGTAGTTTTTATTTAACGATAAAAAGGCGGAACGATCTGCATCAGGCGACACGTACACCGACGATATCTAGTATTAGTTAAAATTATTACTCAGCGCCACAATCCAGATCCTGTAAAACTAGGACCTTCTGTAGAACTAGGATATCATTTCGTAGAAATTCGGTATACCTATATTTGCAAATCTTCAGCTCGCATCAATCTATCGTCGCTACACAGGTAGGGGCTAGTAAAAATTAGTATTTAAAGTGAAGAGCCCATTGAAATGTATCACCAATTTGTATATATAAATGTATCTGGTGATCACCTGTAGATTGTCTGCGGGAGGAGGGCGGCGGCACGGAGTGCTGGTGCGCAGAGGACCTCCTCCGCGTCGTCGTGAACACTTCGGTGCCCTCCAGCTGTCTCCTCAACTTCGCCACCTCATCCTTGTAGTACTCCTGCTTGTCTACCTTCTGTTTGTTCTTCACTCGCGGTTCGCTTCCTCGTCTCTTCGTAACTTCCGGTTCGAATTTAAAATGTGTCTCGTATTTGGTCTGGCTCGCCTTCGGACTCTTCGGCGGCTCGAGCTTCGGTTCGAACGGTATTTGTATGGAGGCGGAGGGCCCGCTCGTCCGGTTCACGTGGGTCTGGTTCCTTGGCGGCGCCGGCAGCGGCACGTCGAACACGAACCGCGCGGGGCCCGGCCGCGGCGACTGCGCCACGTCGCTCGCCGACTGCGGCTTGCTGTACGCCGGGGAGTCGAACTCGCGGCCCTCGCCCTCCCGCGCGCGGTGGTAGTGCGGCGGCGCCGTGCTGGGCGGCGGCGGGTCGGCGTCGATGAGGCTCGTCGGCGGGCCCTGCCCCTCCGGCCCCTCCGGCGCGTCCCGCCCCTCCGGCGCGTCCGGCTCGGCGTCCATGGAGTCGTCGGTGCCGGTGACCGAGGTGAGCGCGGTGGCCGCCGAGTCCGTGCTCGTGTTGATGGTCTTGTCGGAGGTCGTGCTGCTGCCCATGACCACCACCTGCTGGTACAACAAATTAGAAAGATCAGAAACTATTTTCAATGTTTATAAAGGATTTTACGTTTCACTTCGCGATTAATTGACATAACGACTGAATGCTTCTACCGGATACGCTTTAGACCATCCCATGAACGCGACGATCAAATGATTAGTTATTTTATGTTATCTTCGGTGTTCGTATGGATATACACTGAATGATTGAGAGGGCACAAGTTGCATTTGAGACGAGCGAGCAATATCACAAAGTGGTTCTTGCAATATTAATTTCACCCGAAGGAGCGCGAGTGACAAAGAAATAATATGAGATGTACGACTGGAGCTCCGCCGCCGGGGGCGCGCTTCGTGTCTTATTATAAAGGAATATATGTATGTTTCGTTGTGACTCGAATCTTTCAACTGTTTGTAATCTATTTTTTTTAATATTTCAAATGGAAGTGCCCGGATTACACTTAACCGTAACCGTCGTTTGCTTCAGCTGTAATGCTCTCGCAGCGCGCGTCGACGTCGAAGGCAAACATTTTGCGGCGGAAAACGAAAATAAAGTTTTATCGCTACAGGTTTATGCCCGCACCTTCGCAGGGCGCTTTGTTATTGCCACTACACCGAGTTTACGAGCATTCTAACTTAACCCAACTTAAGAGCTCATCCTTAAGTGAAGCGAACATCCGTAACCGTTGCGGGTTTTATGGGGGAAGGCGAGCTTCACTTCCTTATCTGCGGACTCTGATTCCTTTCTAACTTCGACAGCGTTATGAGTTGCTCATAACTACACATCCTGTATATATCACTGAATATAAGTTATTTATTTAGGAACCGATGTTAGGCAATGTTTTAATGTTTTAAGTTTAAATTTTGACAATTTTATTTATTTGGAAGTAACCCCGCCAGGTATGCGCGGCTGCTCCCTGTATTTATCGAAAAATTAAAGATGGAAAGAAGTAATAACACTATAATTTAGTACAATATCATATAAATTGGACAGCATTTGTCATAAAGCATTAAATTTATTAGCTCAAGCGTACAGCCTTACAAAGAGTTAAGAAAATAGGCTTTCCTGTGATACCTTCTTATACGTTCATTGGCATTAAAGACTTACGAAGAAATAACATGTTTTCAAGCCGTGCTAAGTATGTCAAATAAGAGTTACTAAATCGGTGTATCTCCGCTGTAAACAGTTCCCTATTGTCCGATCGGATCTTTAACTTATTTCCGTTACTCGTGTAGGATTAATAATCTATCAATAGAGCGGTCGGTGGTGCATGGAAAGGTGGAAGACACTAGATGATGAGGCAGAGCAGCCTCGTAATTGACGAACCAAATGAGAGCAGGAACAGATATGAATAAATATCAGCAATCAAGGATGAGCGGTGGCGCCTGAAAAAACGGATCACTTCAATTACTTAACGACCACGACCAGTCTATCAAGACTGATACGATATAGGAAAAGAAGTAAACGTTATCAAAAACGTGACAAAATCTCTCGACAGTTTATAGTTCGTGTCATGTTGTAATTTTAAACGGAGCATTGTTGTGCCGGTCGTAAATCCTTCTAAAAGTGCCCCCGGGATCCAATTTAAAGTTGTGCCGCCGCTTTGTAGGTCGCCGGAGCCGGAGCCGGAGCCGGAGCGACCCCGCCCGCACAAGCGACAAAATTTACTTTGCCTCGACTCGCGTAGCCTTTTAAAATCCGTCGCGTTTCCCGTACGAAATTTATAACTAACTTACCTGCTCAACACCTGGCAGTCACTGTCGTGTTACTGTACACTAATTCTATCCTGAAAGCTTTGTCGCGCGGCTTGCTGGGGCAGACGTCCTGTGAATGAGATTTGGGGACGGCGGGATACCTTAACTCGCCTCCCTTTCGGTTCGGTGGTTAAAGGTTTATTTCAAACGAATATGTTTCATCTGTAATTAAAATCGGCTGCCGACGCCGTCGCTGTTCGTTCATAAGTACTATTCCATTATTTGATAAGCCTCCCCTTTTTTACCATTACAACAGCATTGTACAAGTGACCTGGTGGTGGAAGACACGCAGGCTATTAGAATGACCTCATTGGTACATTTACATACAGAGTACCACATTGAGTTCATAGCCTTGAGACACAGTTGTACGTTATCAGTTATGTAGTTTATCGGTAACAAACTTAATGTAGTTTTTTTCCTTGTTCAAAAAGTCTTAACCTACATTTATATGAGGTTAAGTACGCCAGCGCTGAATTGATAGATGCATGCGCAGAATGTACGAGCTCTCTTAGTAGTCAATTTACTACAGGGTTTTAGTTAGTGACAGGGTTTCAATGAAATTTTGTATTGCTAACTACTTTTCGACGAAAAATAGAAACAAATGTAAAGTAACATAATTTCCGGCATTATTAAAAGACATTTATTCTACCCATTAAAACCCTCCTCAGAGATTATCGTCAATGCGTGGGTTGGTGCCTCGGGATCTCCTATTAAACGCAACGGTTTTACGTTGCACTCCCCCTAAACATGTACCAAGGAGGGTCGTCACCCTCTCGGCACCCCTGATCTAATACGACAAATACGAGATCAGCTCACACCTACGAAAGGCTGGGCTGCCTGCAAGACACATTAAAAAAAGGCAGACTGCGGCTAAGTGATTTTTAAACAAGTAATAGTTCTTAGGAATCTGATTCTAATGAGGTGCAGACAAAGAACAACTTAGAACATCATCTATTTAGCAAAAAATTAAGTATTTTTATGCAGTATTGAAAAATACTAGAAATAGTACTGAAGAATGAATATTGCACACGTTATAATGGATGTGTAAAGCGGCCACAGCAGGGTGTAATCCTCCCTCTCCCCGTCTAGACGGAAGGGGGGTGGGACGGAGGAGCGGCGAGCTTACGTCCTTTGTGTGAGGATATCCCGTTGTGTCCATTGTCAGCCAAATGGCAGCGGCTTAGCTGGGACATGTCCAACAATGGACATGTGGACAAAGTTTCTCCAAACATGCGAATATTTCACCGCTTAATACGAACAAGAAGCCGCGCGGGCTGCACTATTTATGTTCGTACCAGGTCGAGAGGTCATCGAGGGGTGCTCCGTGGGCTAACCAGGCGCAAACGTGCTGAGAGGGAGCTTCAGCGTGAATTAACTTAGTTCGCATTAGCATTCCGATCAAAGGGCCCGCGAGATGACCGAACCTTGACCTGCTCGGTTGCCGTCATCCGCTACTGACAACACTACCACTCCGGGACGAGTCAGCACTGGGAAAGGAGGCGGCAGATGAGACTCCAGCATCGGTTCTATTTTCAAGGATTACTGGACCTCGCCCCTGTAGCATGCGAGTTGACCTCGGGGCCAGGTCGACTTCTCGCCGAATAGATCGAGGCGGGTGCGCTAATGAATAGCCGGCAACCGCTCGTGAAACTCTCCCCCCCTCTGCCGCTCCGCTTCACCCCCGCCCTCGCCCTCTCTTTCAATTTAGTTAACCCCTCAATAATTGGTTTCCAAATAAATTTGCGTCACAATCAGCCCTTTAATAAGCCAAACCTGATTAACGCAATAATTGTTCCCGGGCGCTCAGTTCTGCGGGCGCTCCTTCAATTAAACGCCTGCTGCTACAATTTCAATTTGAATAAGTGTTTGTTTACCTTAAGGTAAATGTAAACTTAATAATTTTACTTAAATGTTATATAATTCAAAGTTAAAATGTTAAATTTCGCTATCGTCTCCGCAGTTAAATGATATGTTTATACGACATGAACACAATTTAACTGCCGACTATTTCCGCTACAGTGTGAGTTGGTTGACACTAACTATAGCAGTTACTTATTGATTACTACGACGCAGTTGCCCGTTTGTTAACTGACAATAAGTTAATTTACCAAAGGCAATAAAGATTATGTACTTTAAATTATTTTTGTATAACAACATAGCCTGTAGTAAACTGTCATGTGCCGGTGGGGCCTCCCGGGCAGAGTGCCACTACAATGATGCCATGTTGTGCTCATCCTCACCAGCACCACATGGGTGGTGACTCGTGCGCCGATCGATGTCGACTGCTACATACTAGAATTCGTTACAACAAAATATTGCTATCAGCTGTCAATCCAAAACACGTTAAAATTTTTTTTAGAAGACAAGTTTCAGAAAATTTGAGAAAACTACAAAACATTTGTTTCAGAGGCCACGTTACTGGTGGTAGGTCTCTGTTACTACCGGCTAGGTACCAGCAGCTCCTTTTGCAGACAAAATGATATAGTGTACCGGTTTGAAGAGCTATAGGGAAAATTACTCGGTTAATGGGACTTAACATCTCATGTCTCAGATCGAGCAAAATGTGATGCTGTGTATACCACCTAACTATGATTGGCGCCGCATTGCCAGGTGCAGGCTTCTTACCATCAGGTCAACGTCGCGCCAGTTTCGTAGCAGTGTATACACTTATGTGTAAGTGTAGCTGAGTATAGTACTACACAGAACACTTAAAACAATGGTATGGTTCCTTGGGAGAGGCCTAAGTCCAGAAGTGGACTGCCGCGGGCTGATGATGATGTTGAAGGAAAGTAGTGGGAATTTAACAGCGGATACAGTCAAGCAGTTCGATTGGATAGTATACAGAAGACAGCGGAAGCCGAGAGTAAAATGGTCGCTAGCTTATGTCTTTGATGATTTACCGCGATGTAGCGCCTGTCTGTACATCTGTACGATGCGACCAGCGGTCGGCTGCGTGGAGTAAAAAACGGTGTACGTGCAATTTAAGGTTTAATAAAAAAAAACTTTATATAACTTTAGTGTATTTCTGAAGGTACTGATCGATTTTTGGAAATATCGTCATATTCGTGTACTGGCTGTAGCAGTTGTCCAAGTGGTTCCAGGTCGGCCGGGCCACCTCATAAGTTTCCAATACATTCGGCAGATGACGTGACAACCATAACACGTCCTTCGGGTCCACCAGGAAGTCGTTCTTGCCGTATGTCAGCACTACAGGCACGGAGACGCGGGTCAGGTTGTATAGCGGTGGCTGAGTATCTCCGTATCTTTCTAGATTTTCTGAAGGACCGTAATCAAACTTTTGAAATCTGTGCGAAATCAACGTCTGCCCGTAAATTGCCAGAGTATAGGCGGACGTCCCGCCCGGGTAGTGGTCGAACAACACCTTCACCGTTTCGGTTGTTATCGAACCCGGGTCGGTGGAGTCTACAAAACTCAATATCAACTTGCAGACGCTGCCCGCCAGGTAGTCGTCTCTGCATAACGTAGCTAGTATCACTTGCAGTGGACTTCCCTTCTGATTCACTTCCAAGTCGCCGGGCCTCTTCAAAACTGGCGCCAGAGCCGCGTAGTATTCTAAATACAACCGCAGCGGCAGGGATCTGGAATATTTCAGTCTCACGGCCGGCGCCGCGTTAATAGAAACTTTGACTTTGTCGCAATATCCGATCGTTTCGGAGCACATTGTGAAAAATATCCTGCACCCTTGCGAATACCCGACGTACATGAGGTCCGGCGACTTGGTGTAGTTCAGCACGTAGTCTATTATAGCTGGCAGGTCCAATGTGCCCATTTCATGAGTTGAAAACTTCCAGAACTCTGCATCGGAATCGGGATTAAGGCGGACATGCCTCCTACCGTAATAATTGCCGCGGATGTTTGCAGCCCACAGATCGTAACAGGCGTCTGCTAGGAGATAGGCTAGGCCGGCTGACGGGCCTGCATCCAGCCATGAATCTGCACTGGCCAAGAGTCCGTGCATTAACAGTACCGGAGGCTGTTTAACCGGACCCTGACAATTTTTGCCCCTCGGTATGCGAAACGTTGACAAAATGTACCCATCTTTAGTCACCACTGTATGTTCTTCAGATTTATATCCAAATCTTCTCGTCAGTTCTGTAAAATTGTCGTCAGCACCTTGAGGATATTCTTTAAACAACTCAAATAAAAAGCTCAACCTGTTGTTTTGTCCGTCTGCATGTTTGATACATGTAATAAGAAATAAAGGAAATACGATGAACACCTTAGCTCCTACTGCCACCATTTTTATGTTAACTTGCCGGTTGACTTTGGTCTTGTTATTATATTTATATGGTAAAAACTTTCACGTGTTTTATCTTAATGTCTACTTAATATTTAAATGTAGACCATTAAGATACCACTGCAATCGAGTTTCATTAAAATATCCAATTTAAAGTAATAGCTGTTTATCTACTTCATTTGCACTGACATCATCGTGCGAGTTAGGATGCTACAATAACTCCGACATCGATCGTGTCCATTAAATGGGTTGAGAAAGTCCAGAACATACACTCGAATATAAATCCTGGCGGGCATGCCTCCTACAGCAAAGGTTGTGGCGGATGTTCGTGATCTAAACTCGTAACATGCGTCTCCCCGCGTCACGGGCCAGCATCTAGCCAAGTATCAGAATTAACCAGGGTTTCGTACATTAGCTGTACCGATCGCTTTTTACCTTGGCCGTGATAGTTTCTGCCTTTCGGTGCATAAAACTGTATCAATGCTCGCTTATCTGTATTCATCACCCCGTGTTCCTCATACTTATACGTACGATGCTGATCATTTTGATAAATTAGTCGCATAATTCTAGTTCATTCCATTTCCCGGCTGCAGCCGCGCACTCGCCGGTCCACGTGCTGGAGCCGAGCAATGGCCGCGTGGCCTCGTGTCAGTGCGTGCCGGTCCGCCACCTGCGCCGCCCGACCTCGCGGTGGCCAAGTATTACTATACGGCTTCTTATCGCGCGACACGTGTTCAAATCTGTTCTTATCGTGTTCA
>DWHU01001736.1:0-11555 GCA_018247975.1 Parides photinus
GATTAGATAATGATAAGATTATGTTTCTATAATTTAGTCGTAACCTTTCGGCACAAGCTAATAGAAGTATCGTTTTTATTTTTCAGAAAAAATATATGAACAAAATGTTTCTATAACTTTTTTCGATTGAACCCACTGTTGTTGAGTTATAATTAAAAAACGCTTTTGACATGTTTTTGACATTTTGTTGTGACTACATTATCCAAAATGCAAAGACTATCCAAAAATATTTAATAAAGCGCTAGTGAATAATGAAAGATCGATCATTTGGTAGTAATAATTGGAAAATATCATAATACAATGAAGTAAACTAAATTGACGAAACAATACATTCGTCTACTAGTGCCATCGTTTTCATTTGAAGTTAAGAAAATATGAAGTCGGAAACGGTGAAGCCCTCTCGCTCCGAACGAGCTGCCGCTCCGTTTTTGACAGCCGGAACACAACAATGCTTTTATGTCGGCTGGTTTTAAATATGATGGAGGTAGCTAGAAAAAATCTCATCCACTAATCAAACGTCACCAAATGTGGCCTCATAATATAAGTAACGACGGTATTAAAAAGCAGTTAGACGCAGTGCTGTAAAGAAAACGTTGCCGGTTTTTATAGAGGGACGAATTCATGAATATTGTAAAAGATACTGTTTAGTGATCCAAGTAAGAAAGAATATGTGGTCAAGATGTGGGATGGGTCACCAAACAGTCCATATAGTTTTATTAGTCTTTGATTCCTTCTTGTAACAGTGCCGGTATCGTTGAATTGTACGTGACGGGATTTTAGAGCGTACGTTAAAAGATTTTACGATACCTCATTTAAAAATTCATGTCACACGGATATAACTATAAGCAAATGTTTATTTCACAACTGTTACAACGAATACGTTGTCTTTGTAAATAATTTACAGCTAATACATTTACTGCTACAAACAATTTTGTAGAATCGAGTTTATTTAATGTATTATAAAGACAAGAAATAAAGGTCCAATTCATGAATTTACGATAACGAAGTTCGAATGAAATATAAAACGAATTTCACTATTCATTGATGAATCTTTTGTTAAAATATATAGATTATTATTATTTTAAGTTCGCATCTAATACTTGGTCGTCTTAGCTTATTCATGATAGGCTCGGTTTTGTAAGAAGCGATTACAGCTTTTAAATTATTTAACGGGCGGCATGGTTTAAGAAAAGGATGTACCGGGCTTCCGAAAACATTTTTAACAATTTCTCAAAATAAATTTTAGACGTAGTGATTTGAAATGTCTTAGTAAAATTAACCCGCGATCGTTACTTTTAATGTTAGTAAAATTTAATTACCTCGTACATTTACAAACATAAAGTTCTTTTATAGAAAAACGCCATAACGAGTAGGACATTTACATTTTTATCGACTTTGAAGTTTGCCTCTATACTCTGATGGTGTGAAGACTCCACATGAAGTAAGCGTAAAGTAAGTAAGAGTAAGCGACATGATGTTTGGGCTCTTTATATATAAGAGCCAAAGTATTCTGAATAATGAAGCTTTACTATCTTCTGGTTTATTTTCACTTCAAATAATGTATAATTATGCACCACAATTTTAAGTATTAGCTTATTGTCGACAACTTTTATTTTCCATAACCGCAAAAGTATCTAGAGTTACCTGTAACAAACTGAAACAATAAGCCTGCGTTACAATAAACCAACTAAGCTTATTAAATGTTATGAAATGAAAGAGGAAACAATTGTATAATAAATATAAAGTCACTCGGTCCACAAAGCGAGTAAGTTTGTTCACCGCGCGGCAGTAAATAAATATCGTGAAATGTTTCTCAAGCCTCTTATCTGCCGATTGAAAACTTTCATAGAGACAACTGACGCTACGCTATAACGTGTTCTCGATTATAACTCGAATACATTTAGTTATTAGAAAAAAAATAATTAAGAAACACACTTTTGGAACGGTAACTTATAATGGTTCGCTACGATATAAACATTTGCTTAGACCAAACTTTAACATATATCTACGTTTTAGTCATGTTTTTTCAAAGTCATCATATTATATAAACCATTTAGATTAGATAACTCTAAAGGCTTTCAAGAGCTCTTTATTGTTTTTGTTAATGCTTTTCCATAGTGATGAGCTATAGTCTAGAATATAAATAGTCTAAAACTAACCATCTTTCAAATTATTCTACACTGTAAAGTATTTCTTAAACTTAGAGACAAGCAAATGTACTGTTAACTTGAGAACTGTGTTTATACAATTTCGTGACCATGATTATATGCATACATCCTCTTAGTGCTTTAATGTTAAATTAGAGTATAGTAAAGTGATTAGTTAATTAATAGCTATGAATTAGGTTAATCATAGCCGTGAGTTTGTGTGTTGCAATTAACAGGGTTTGATAAATAAGTATTTGATTTTTATTAAGACTTACTCATAATATATTAATTATAAAGTTTGAATTTAAAATATTAGTGAGTCTCAGGATTTTCAACTTTTGAACAAAGTGTAAGTAATGACGGCGTATTAATTAACTCTGAAGTTCTATCTTTAATACCTTTTTGGTTGTGATTTTTGATATTTTTTAAATTTTTGTATTTTTTTAGTTTTTCTTAGCTTACAGGTGCCTGTTTTTTTTGCTTAAATAACGTTGTTGCCAATCTGATTATGTAATGAGACATAAAGATGAAAAATATGAACTTGTGGGACTAGACTAAACTTATTTAACTCAAGCTTAATATGGAGCAGTACTAGTAGTAATGTCAGTTGGTATAACTAACAATCTCATTTCTTTCCCTCTTTTTAGTTACTGGTGTTTATTCAAAAACGTGTGTGTCTAAACTCACTAAGCTTTTAGACAAAATATCGTTAAAAAATTGAAAAGCATTGCCTGTTAACGCAATTCCTCGTTATTGAAAGATATCATGAAAGATTTACAGCCTTAGTATTAAAGTGTTGAGAAACGCTATTTACATATAAATTAAAAGTTAAAAATATCTAGGGGTGTGGTAGTATTGAGAGGAGAAAAACAACAATACCATTAACTTTGTTAGAATTTAACTTCGTATTACTTTAAATTATCCCAGATCTCTAGAAGAGTGTTATAGTTAAAATTCCTGTTGCTTGTTGCCTGTTATCGGGTTGCAAATGACGTGAGAAAGTTGACCGTTAGTAATAGAGTTAGGTGGGGTAGGTAAAGGAGGAGATAGAGAAGGTTCGGGAGACACAGGGGACGAGGCCAATCGAATCGACCGATTAGCGTGTAACCGTGGAAGCCTCCGGCGACATAAAAACGCTATTTACTGGGGCCGATTGCAATCTCTTAAGTATTCCAACTAGATCCGATTGGTATTTCATGTTACATTCCTTTCAGCCTTATTTCAGATCTCCGATCAATAAAATATCTATAATCTTCTTTAAATTATTTTTTTCAGCCTTCTTTATGTTTCCACTGCAGGAACTCGGCATTTTCTCATAACAAGAAAGTATTTAGCCTTAATCCACCACGCTGGCCAAGTATGGGTTGGCGGATAAAGCCTATAATATTTGATTTTTTAAAGCGCACATAACTCAGAAAAGTCATCGGTGCGCGCCGGATTCGATCCCGCGACCTCCGTATAGGAGGCCGAGGTCCTGAATCACTTGGCTATCATGGCCTTTCATTATATTAATAATAACTAATTATTTTCTCCTTCTTACAGACAGGTAAAAACAGAGTTATAGCTTCGTGAATTCGGAACTACGATTAATTTATTTACATTTCTGAAACAAGTTTTGGGAAATGACGCTAAGACTGCGTTCCCTAGTTGCAAAGCGTGTGTCTCTTGTATTACGTCTTATTCTAGTACATTCGATCTTAATGACTTCTAGTATCTTTCTATAACTGTTACATGACAAGCCTAATATACAAATGTTCGTATTTGGAATGACAATATTAAATGAGCGATCAGCACACGAAGTACCAGTACATTGCTGATATAATTTCTACAGAGGTTACTTAAATAAAGCGACGTTCATTTACAACACGAACGCCACAAAGTCATAAATTATTACTTATGCACTGATTGTGGTCATCGATTGTCTAATACATTCTGATGACTTATTAGTAAATACATATACTACACATTAAAGTATATATCTTTAGTGCAAACCTTTTGTTGAATTTAGTCCGCGAATAGGTACACATGGAAAGATTTTTGCTATTAATACTTACGTTGTATCAGAAATTAAGAGTAAGGATTGTAAAGATTAATGTACCAACAATTTTAAACCACTTTTTTAACTGTTCGTGTTAGTTCATGAATATTCTACAACGTCGAAAGCTACCGCAACGCAACAGTTGAGCGGACGGGCTCGGCCATCAGTCAAAGTCGTCGGGGTATTGTTATCTGCTGGAAATAAAGCGCAAGCCGTTGCCCGTCGAGCTGGGTAAGCTGGGCGAAACTTTTATGAATTAATAGAGAACGCTTTAAGTGGAAGCGATTTTGAGATTGACGGCCACTGGTGTTCTGTTGGCGCATTTTTTTTACTATTCTATTGGCAAAAATGTATAGTGAATTCTCAGGGTTTATAGAGATGTATATTTAAAATGTTTAGCGAATGTATTTTGCAAAATTGGTCAAATCTAGCCGATAAAATCAAATCGATACAGTAATAACATGTTTTATTTATAATATCAATTTTATATTACCTAATGCATGGATACGATTTTTTTTTGCTTGTAGCTTTCTGCACCGACTCGACTTTAAAGGCTTTTGTCGAAACTTTAAATGCAATATTATGGGATGTTTGAATTATTTTATTGTTTAATTAGTAAACGTCGTTACAAAGGGTTTTTTCGTTGAATTCGAGTCCTATTACGTCAGTTATTAACTGTTAACTAATGTATTAAGTGAATCATTTCTATTCAACACGCTGTACAGTAAACGGCAATGTTGTCACTTAACAGCGTGATAAACAAACGTTAAGTTTAACTGATTACAGAAAAAAAATATTTGTATAACATAGGCTGTATGCTTTGTTGCCACCTTAGAAATTATAAATATTGTTTATTTTCATAGAACTGTAATGTTTTGAAGTTATTTCAGCTGTGATGTTAAATTAGAATAAGGTATCTAATTCTAAATAGGTTATACTACTATATTAAAATTATCATAAATTTATTAAAACAGTAAGCGTCTTTGAAATTTATTATTCGCTACTGTTTATTTGTTTTCTATTTTTTGTTAATTGACACTTTTAAAACAGGATTAACGACTGTTTTTTTTAAAGCCATTACTCTTATGTGAAGTCAAAGTAAACAAGCCACTGTTTAGTCTACTTTATGCAAGAAATCATGACATTTAAATATTTTAATAAACTGCCATCTATCGGTTATGTTGTGTACTATTGCAATGCCGTAAAACTATTTAGAAATTAAACATTGCTAGGTGGCGCTGTAGTAAAATTTCAAATAAAGTTAATAATGTGTAACAATTTCTTTGATATAAAAATTAATAGACATGTCTGGGAAGCAGTTAATTTTTGAAAGAAATATTAAAATTTTACATAAAATGAATGACGGTGTTTAAAAAATTTAAGTTGAAAATGAAATGTGCTTTGTTTTAAGTCTTGTTGAAAAGGTTTAATGTTTTTTTTTTTACTTAAAAGGAAAAAAAGAGCACCTTGTACCGAATATTTTTATTCAAAGAAGCGAAGAGACCGGCGAAACGTTTGTCTAATGAGTCATACGCTCATATAATATATATAATCATAGCACTAATTAGAATGATATACACAGCACCACATTATACCCGTCGCCTTGATAAGGTAAGTTGTTAGTAACTTCACTAGCTACAATGCCCTTCAAACCAGTAATGTTCAAACCGTCAATACAATGTTTGTACACTACTGTTCGGCGGAAGACATAAGAGCTTTGGTCGCACTGCCTTCAGTACCTGTCTTCAGCAACAGAGATTTCTATCAACCTTAAAGTAATAAATACTAAATCACATTGTATTCGTCGCTTTGAGACATGAGAAATTGAGCTTTTATATTAGTAATTTCACTACCGACAGCACCCTTCAAACCGTTTACGTACAGTTAATTAGAAGCATTACTGTTAATAGAAGCTTCTGTAAGCTGCGGAGAGCTGTCTAGATAGTCTCCGGCAACAGAGACCTGCCGATGCAACGTCCCAGTCCTATACAGTGTTTGATTGATTACGTATTATGCCATGTTAAGCATGCTAATTGTTTGTTAATTCCTGTCATTTAGATACACATACATACATTAAAGCAATTAACATCTAATTGCGCTTTATACACGATTGAATGCATATTACCATCATGCTTAATGAATATATGTTACATATACCTATATCTTTTGTGTTAGTTATGTGTTCTTTCTATTATTTTTATTAATATATTTATGAAAACTTCTAGAGAATACTAGATGGAAAAGAATGGTAAAGCTTAAATACTTTCATGGTTTCTCCTTGTTAATTGTTCCTTTGTTCCCCTTCTAATTCTTTCCTATCATGAAAAGGTTTGGCTGTTTTATGAAATTCTGGCTATCTTAAGTCTCTACGGATATTTTTTAAGTTCTGGTTTATTAATTGCCTGTTAGTAAAATAATATTTAATGTGAAAGCAAAAATAGGGGTTGAAATGGCTTATCTCATAAAGAGCTTAAAATAAATTTTTCTCTATATTAACTCGAATTTTGGATAAAGTTATTAAATAATGATATAGGGTTTTTTAAAATGGGGTTATGATAAATGATTGCTTTATTTCATATGTAGGATAGGATACGTTGCATGCGTTCAATATGACATATAACCGAATTATTATAATGTATACATTAACAATTATATAAGACGCAAATCAAATTTCCTGTTACAATGTCGGCACAATGAGCCGTTGTTTAGAGGAATTTCGTTCGACTCGTGGGACTTTTAATAAGCATAAAGTTAAATCGAATTTATCACAGCTTTGTAATACGTATGAAATTATGCTTTTAGGGATAATTATTTTCTTAGGAAATCAATATTGTAGTAATATTTAAAACATTTAATTCGAAAACTGGTAAATTTACTTTACTCTTTTTATTTGAAAAAGTTAATAATTTCAGTTATTGTTCGAGTATAATAAAATAGTGACGTTAATGCTGTTATAAATATAATTGAGTCTATTCCTCATTGAAGTACGTTTCCGCTTGAAATCAATTTTTCTGATCAATGGTGCTGATGCTGATTAAATTTCTTAAAAACTGTTTTCATTTGTAATATTGTTTCCTACGACGCTTTTAAATAAACACAAGATCATGAGAACTGTGGTTTCCAGTAGCAGATACCTGTGACCAGTACATTACCATTAGAATATGATATCCACCATCGGCCTTTACAGTAACAGGTACAAATTGATGTAATAGCAAAAAATTGGTAATTTTTCTTGAAGGTACTGCAGAGTATGTTCCGCCGCGTTCTCTCTGAAAGTCGAATTTTTGGAAGCGCTGTTAGAATCTAACAGCTGTCGTTCAATAGTTATTAATTTAAAATGAATTTAAAAGTAAATGATTTTATTTGAATTGAAGTACTGGAGAACTGTGTTCAAGAAATACCTTAACTTTTCTGCATCTATCTTAATCACATTATCATAACTGTTTTTAGAGGTTCTTGTAGGAAGTTTGTTCTATTTTATTAACGATATAGATATTCAAATTACTTTGTTGACGAAACATCACCACCCGAAATAAAAAATTAAGTACTTAACACGTCCTTACATATTACCAGTCCTTTTGAACTTGTTTAAGAGGAACAATATAGTACGATGTATATTTTTAACATCTTAAATCACTAAACATTCAGCCACTGTTTGAACAAACACATAAGTAAATTATGTTTGGTTTTCATTTTTCAGTTACGTTATTTAGATGTTTTAGTATTTTCCCATGTCCTAAAGTCAGTTTTTAAATAAACACTGGGTATTCTAAGAGTATTTTTTCAAACTGTATGGAGTTCAACTTTAAAAGCTCGATGTCGTAACTATTACAAAGTTCTATTCAATTTAGTTCAAGTTTCCGCTTATTAAAAGTTTTACTACTTCGGCCACGTTGCGTTAAACAACTTACATTTTTACAATAATGCTTATACATTAATAAATGATAAAGTTTTATCGATTTAAAAGTTTACTTGGAAAAAGTCGAAGAAATGTACATTAAGTTTAGTATTGACGTGTTCCTTATGAAGACGAACTCTGCGAGTTCATCGATAAACCGATGTAGTTTATAAAAATATGTCGACGACTCACCACCAAGGTTAAAGCATGAAGTTAAGTTAAAGAAAAACATTAAAGAGATGTAATTAAGTTCAAAGAGTATTAAGTTTCATTCAATTAGGTTGGGTGCAATCTGCGAGGTCGGAGGTGTGTTGGAAAGGAGAATCCAAACAATATCAGTCGTAGGGGAACGGAATTGAAACACGTTCCGGGCGCACAAGTCAGCCCGTCGCCACTGTTACTACAAAGCTCCTCGCAGAGCACTGTAATTGCTAGTTAATCCCAGCTTCTGCCAACACGAGCCAGCGTTTTGTATCCTTTCGTCAACACTGCGCAGCGGTCGCACTGAAAATACGGCCATAGCTATGCAATGCTTATAATCGAACCGGAAATTGAAATAGTCCGTTATGCAAACCCCGACCAAAACGAGCGTTATCATAACTTCTTGGGAACTTCGAATGGAACTATAACCAGTTGTTTTAATAAGCACTAGGTTCAATTAATAATTATTATGACTTATTGCAAGGCTCACTTAATTTCTTTGTACAAATGAATACTATTTTGTAACATAGCAAAATTAATTTGACTTAGGGTCAGTTGCGGAAATGATGTGATTAAAACGATCTACATGTAAATAAAACGACATGGTTTCAAAACATATCAAAAATTAAGTAATGAAAACATCACTAATTTATTAACTTTAGAAAATATCACAACATCATAAATTTAAATGAATTTATTGTCTCTTAAACTGTTACACAGTGGAGACAATCTAACTGGAATTAACTGTAACTAGGGTTATTTATTCGTGGTATATGTTCTGTTAGTCTTAAGTGGTTCTGCGTGTCTATACTTAGTTTTATTATTCCACGCATATTTCTGAGTGGTATAAACATATAAACACAACAAACAACAGTTGCGACTGACCACTGAGACTACTTCGGAAACAATCCCGAATTCTGTATTTACGAGATTCTATGTTTATCATTATGTGGATGAACTTTAGCAGGAACTAATTAAATAGAAATTGTTTTGTGATCTCAAAGTTACGACTACTTACTAATCCATTGAACCATGTTACTATATATTTATAAGGTATTATGACATTAGTTTTAAATATAACATAATAACATAGTAAAAATAAATATTTGTGGTTAAATTGGCGATAAATATAGTTACTAAAATATTCATAACAAATCCTAACAAAAAGTCGATCGTCTAAGAGTTATTCTCTGCCTTTTATCAATACCCAGTAATGATCGTAGTGTATTGTTTGTGGCTGATTTGATGTGTTAATTACCTTTTTTGAAGAATAAAATACACGTACAATACTTTATTAATTAAAAATATGATACGGACGGATTATTTCCATTCTGCTACATTTTGTAATGATAATAAATGTTTATGCCTATCAGAGCGATACATCAAACAAACTTTTGACGAGGGTTTTCATCCATTAAAATTTTAATTATGATTATATTATACATGAAACATGTTAAAAAATGTTATACTTTTTAAAACCCATTTAAAAAAAATTGTCTGTGGTAAAGTAAATAAGAAAATATTGACTACAACATGTATCGCCGCTATTGAAAAGTTGATAACATTTGTATCTGTGTATATGTTAAAAGAAATTATTCTTTTAGTCTAAAGATTGATATGTGTGTATTAACTCATAAGAAATACTAAAAAAGGTTAGCTAAAGTAAATGATAAATGAATTCAAAGGTCAACTTTACGCTTACGAAGATTATTCTCTAAGTTTTGGTCGCATACGAGATGTTATAGTTCTGTAGTAATTATACCATTGTATAAAAGATGGAAGATTTATAGAAATAGCTTAGGATGGTAAAACCTAAATATTTATTTCAGGCACCAATTAGTATTGTACAAAATCATGAATTGATTTGTTGAATGAAGAGTGCTATAGCTAGTGTAATTACCGAAGTAACGAGGTTTAAGATCTAATTTCTCAAATGGTTAATAACATGGGGTGCAGTGAATGTCGCCCTAAGATTATATTATATTAGGCTAGCGAAACACAATCAGGTAAAAACTTTCCTTTTGGCATCGCGGAATGATCACAAATTTATGTAGAGATCGGCTTTTCAAAAATATTTGTGATTTTCTTTAAAACGTTATCAGAGTCGGAGGTGTTTATAGCAACGGAACATTTTTAATAAAATAACAAATGATTTAAACATATTTGGACACTGTTAATTTTTATATATTTTTTAGCCTTCTATGTGTTCCCACTGCAGGGACTAAGCCTTCTCTCATAATGAGAGAGTATTTGACCTTAATCCACTACGCTAGCCAAGTGCAGATTGGCAGATAAAGCCAGTGATATTTAACTTCTTGAAGCGCACATAAGTCAGTAAAAGTCATCTGAGACTTTCGAATCGGAGGCCGAGGTCCCAAACCACTCGGCTAATTTTTATATACAATACTAAATAAGAAATTACTGTTAATAATTAAAGAAACCATAATTATAACATTGACAATGTCAAAAATGTAAGATATGTCAGATATCTTATATTTTTGACATTGTGAATTCGCAACATTAGAAAATATAAACAAAAAGTATGAAACCATTTAAATTTTCATAGTAAAGATGATTTCTTTTTAGTCAATGTTTTCTACGATGTTCCAGCTCATCTGTCTATTTAAAAATCACCAGATGTTTTTAACGCAAAAGATCGTAAAAAAGACGTTAGCCCGACCAAAATAATGCAAGCGAACGGGTGCGTGAATCAGATTCGTACCCAAAATGTTACGTTTACAATCAGACGCAGTAACATTTGTTTTATCGGGAGATATAGCAAAAAGCAAAAATGAAGCTTGAGAAATAAGAGACTATTAATTACAGACTAGCTAAAATGATGGTTTTATCAACCGCTTTGCCGTTTTTAACCATCTATTAACGACAGTGACTTCCTAAAAGATTCCTATTCCTTAGTCATTCAAGTGTATACTAAAGGAGTAAAATAAACTATGTTATAATTCCGGGAGTACTAAATTAAACGGCTAATTACAATCCTCAATGTAGAGCTTACCGACTAGTGATGCGACTCTCTAAGAATGCTAGAAGCATACTTGTAGGAAATAGCTTCGAGACTCCACCAAGTACACTCAAACCTGCTCCGATACTTCTTCCTCGGTCGGAATAATCGGGAAATGGAGCATCGGAGCTTGCTTTACCTTCAGTAAAGCAGAAATTTATTTGAGCGCTATTTTTCCTTTGTCTTTTCCAAGCGAATATTAACAGAAATCGATGATTTTAAATGATCCTTCATTAACATGTTTGTTTACTG